>JACBWV010000506.1:3335025-3350025 GCA_013435795.1 Chlamydomonas sp. ICE-L
ATACACTGAGAGGAACTTGCAAACTGGTATTGCGGTAGATTTGCATTTCGAACTCCCAATCCACCAAAGGTACCACCACCAGAGGGGGGTTACTACCGTAGTCAATCCCTGCCTGCACAGGTCCCAGATAAGCACGCATGCATGACCCACTCAGAGAACACCATCACTCGCCTAGCCCGCCCCTTCGTATCTAGATTACCCGATGGCAGCCTGATCCATCCTACCGTACAAAGTGCGGTCCAAGGAGTCACCAGCTTTCTGCGCCTGGCGAATTTGGCGACAACTCCGCACATCCATCGCGAAGGTGTGGAGCCATCAAGCAGGTGCTCCCAGGATAAGCATCCCAGACCTCCTGGCCAGATTTTAGCTACTCGTAAATGTTGCGAGTTCTTTGGATGAGATGAGAACCTGATGACCAGCGTGCATATGATGCTGGCATCGCTGCCGAGTACTTTCTGTCGGTTCGCGCTATGTATGATGCCACGCCGTTTTCGCCTGTTGCCTCACCACCTGCCTCTCCTAGTCAGACTCGTGTAGATCCTGCACTGTTAGGATTTAGTACCCTGCCCCTTGCACGCCAGGAGTTCATGTGTCTCACCATGATGCTCGCGCACATGACGGAACCGATGGTACAGGTGTATCAGGATTTTGCTACACCTCGCGATATCTTACTGCATATCAAGAGGCAGCATTCTGATGCCCTTGCTGCTCGGGTTCCCCTCATGCTTGTTGAGCTTCGTAGTGTGACCATGAACAACTCTGAACCCGTGGATGTGTTCTTTCGCAGGGTGCGGCAGTTGTGCACTGATCTCGCAGTGCGGGATACCCGCAGCCGCAGCGTCACGCGATGCACACTATAATCAATGGCATCACTCACCCTCGATTCGATTCGCTGCGCCTCCAGTTTGGCTTTGAGTTTGTACCAGAACAAGACCGTAGACTACTGGTCTTGTCTTGATGCTTATAGATCGTTAGATTTCTTAAATGTGTCTCTCCCCAGGTCTGATCCAAGGCATCCTGGCTGGTCCCGCGACCCTCCCCAGATCCCTGCTAATGCTGCTTTCCAGCGGGGCAAGGGATCTGGTTCTCAGAGTTCCGGGGGCACCAAGAGGCGCTTGGATTGCACTTGGGGACCCTGTCGTTCGAAAACGAGCCACTCGGAAGACCGCTGCTTTACAAAGTATCCGGAACTCAGAAAGGCCAAGGGACGTGCACCTGGTTCTGAACCGGTGCCCGTAGCTTTGGCCCTTCCAGGGTCGCTTACACGTAAGCAGCTGTCGTCCTTGCAGGCTCAGATCGATGGGTACGCCATTTCAAAGAACTAGGAGGTAAGCTCTGTCCTATTTTCTTGCACGACTAAGTTCTCAAACATTTGCAGCCCAAGTCTTTCTGAAGGTATCTGGCATGTGGACTCGGGAGCTGGGATGTCAATCACAGGTGATAGGTCGTTGTTCACTGTGTTTGAATCCTCTGCTGTTGGGCCTGCAGTTCGATTTGCTGATGGGGTGATTCAACGGTCAGAGGTTATGGGGTCCATTGTGTTATGTAGTGATTGGTTACCAACATCAATCACCTTAACCAATGTTCTATACATACCCCACTGTCCAGTAAATCTCCTGCCCGTAAATGCTGTAGCTCATTCCCTCCACTGCAAGATTGCTTTTGATAGTATTAGTTGTACTGCCACTCAGGGCTCTTCTGTGCTCTGGTCCTTTCCTGCTTCCAGTGATGGTGTGTATAAGTTTGCATGTAGGCCTTGTCACACCTCCAGTCGTTGTTTGAGGGTTGCTGAATATTATCCAGCTTTTGCACTTGATGTTGATGAGGACGGTGGAGTTATTATCCCTACCACTCCTGCATGGTTGTGGCATAGGCGACTGGGTCATCCCGGTTATGATGCCTTGCACAACCTTGTCAAGCGTGGTATGGTTAAGAACTTACCCCTCAGCCTTCATCAAGTACAAAAGATGGGTAAGATCCCATGTGATGCTTTTCAAAAGGCTAAGGGAAAGCGTCTCCCTTTTCCTAAAGAAAGCATGACTGAGGTCCTTGCACCCCTCCAACGCCTTCACTTGGATATCATGGGACCGGTTCATATTAGGGGTCTTCGTGGGGAGTTTTATATCTTGTGCCTTGTAGACCAATTCTCTGGCTATGCTGAGGTATTGTGCTTGAGGACCAAGGATGAAGCTCCCTTAGCAGTCCAGACTATCATCCTCAGATGGTCAAATCAGCTGCAGGGGTTTGCCTTTAAGTGTCTGAGATCTGACAGGGCTAAAGAGTTTATAGTTAAATGGTTCGAGGATTGGTTAGAATCGGTTGGGGCAGTACATGAGTTGTCTTTGGCATACACTGCACAGCAGAATGCAACTGTGGAAAGGTATAATGGGGTCCTTCAGAATATAGCTAGGAGTATCCACTTGGAGTCTAAGCTTACTAAGTCCTTTTGGCCCTATGCCTTCCTGGCTGCTTGTTACCTTAGAAACCGTCTGCCTAACCAGGGACGCAAGACACCCTTTGAGTTGTTTTTATGGGGTGAAACCTGATGTGTCGTTATTACGTGTGTTTGGATGCCCCTGCTATGTTACTCTAGTCAATGGGAAGAAACGTAATAAGCTAGACGAAAGGGCGTTATCTGGTAGACTGGTTGGGTATTCTCTGGTGAGTAAGGGTTATTTTGTTTGGGTTCCTAAGTTGCGCCAGGTAGTAGAGAGTCGTGATGTACTCTTCTATGAGCAGTTTGATCATAACTGCATTCCTGGGCTAACTCCCTATGATGGGTCGCCATATGTCTCTAGCATCCCTGCCGCCATCAACGGACACATGCCTGAGGTTGCGGTTGATTCCCTAGACCCTTTGTCTTCCCCAATTGTTGACCACTGTCCTGGCCATAGGATGACTCTGCGACCTAGGTCGGGGGCCAGTGGTACTGTTTTGCGTGAGAACACACTGGGCGGGCGAGTTTCTGCGGCTCCTACGGACAAAATCTTAGCCGAATCTCAGGGGGTCGCCAGGCCCTCCTCTGCGTCACATTCCGTCGGTAAAGTCGTTGGATTTACACCAACTCAGACCATAGTGGATCCTTTGTTAGATCCATTGCCTACTAGTCATCATACTCCCATCATCACTGATAGCTCGATGGAGTTGGTGAACGCTTCACCTCCTGCCGTCTCTGATAGATTACTCAGGAGTCCGGGTGATGATGTAGCCGTTGCAGATGATGCAAGTGATGATCTTGAACCGTGGTCAGGCTCCGATACTGCGTATGGCTGGGGTGTTCCGGTCGACCCAGGCTTCGTTGATTTAGAGGCAAAGAAGGCCGGCCCTGTTCAACCAGGCAGTAGTTCTGCACTGGGGGCTTTACTAATGGTTACTGCTGATACTGCTGATACCCCCGCTGCCCATGTACAAGTAAACTGCTTGTACGTGGGAGCATCTGTTGCATCCACCACTGAACTGACCTACAAAGCTGCCATGTTGCATACCAACCCTGACAGGGATCAATGGCTTCTTGCCATGAAGGATGAGATGGCTTCCCTTCATGCCCATGGTACATGGGTTCTCACTCCACAGCCTTGTAAGCAGAAGATCCTGTCTGGCAGGTGGTTATTTGTGAAGAAGATTGGTGTTGATGGTACTATACGCTTCAAGGCACGTTTTGTGGTCCGTGGTTTTCTGCAGCGTCCTAGGCTGGATTTTCATGATGTATATGCCCCTGTCTCCTCCAAAGCAGGTCTTAGGGTGCTCCTGGCTGCCATCACTCATAGGAAGATGTTTGTTCGGCAGCTAGACATCAAGACTGCATTCCTAAATGCCAAGCTGGAGCCTGGTCTGGACCTGTACTGCCACCAGCCTGAGGGCTTTAGGCACCTTGGTCCTAACGGTGTTCCACTTGTCTGCAAACTGATCAAGTCCCTTTATGGATTGAAGCAGGCACCCAGAGCTTGGAGTAGGGATGTCAAGCGGGTTCTGGTTGCTCATGGCTTTACTATGTGCAAGGCAGAACCTGCTCTGTACTTTAGGAAGGATTCTGATGGTGGGTGGAGCTATGTCCTGACCTATGTTGATGACTTTATCTGTGCTTTTAGTGAGCTGGATAGGTATGTGTTGCTGATCCAGGCAATGGAAGCAGCTGGCTGGGAGGTCAAAGAGATGGGTGTTCCAATTCAGTTCCTCTCTTTGGACATGGATGTTACCCTTGACTCTGAAGGCAGGTGTGTTCAGATCAATCTCTCTCAGCACACCTACATTGTTGATCTGGTGGAGCAGTTTGGTCTTACTGCTGCTGCCCCACCCAAGTTTGCTGCTCCCATGGCCAAATCCACTGTTTCTGACGCCCCTGGAGAGCCCCTGCCGTCTAATAGCCAGTACCTCTCTCTTGTAGGTGCTTTGCTATACCTGGCCACTTGCACCAGGCCTGATATTTCCTTTGCTGTTAGCTATTTATCCAGGTTCTCTGCTCACCCTACAGTCCCTCTCTGGGGGGCTGCCAAACGGTTACTCTTGTATTTGAGAACACATTCTCACCTGGGTCTCACTTACACCCACAGCCCTGATTTCACTTTTACTGTCTTTAGTGACTCATCTTATGCTGATGATGGGTCTGACAGGAGATCTCAGACTGGCTTTGCAGTTCTAGCTGGTGGGTGCATTGTTAACTGGATGAGCAAGCGACAGCCTACTGTTGCTATTAGCTCTAGTGAGGCTGAGTATCAGGCCCTGTCCCAGGCTGCCAGGGAGGTCCAATGGTTGAAGAAATTGAGGGTGGATCTGGGTCTGCCTTGTGCTTTGGTTACAATTCAGGGTGACAACTTAGGTTCCCTGAGTTGGGCCACTGACTGGCAGCTTCTGCCTCGCAGCAAGCACATTGATGTTATTCATCACTACATCAAGGAGCTGGTGGCGGATGGCCAACTGGCTGTTGCCTATGTTAACACTGTGGATAACTGTGCTGACCCCTTCACCAAGCCCCTTGATCCTGCTGTGTTCTGGCGGTTTGTCCGTATGCTTGGAATGACCGCTACTTCTTAGGGTCATTTTTTAGTTTTTTGGTTACATACGTTTCTTGTTTTTTGGTTATCATTGTATGGCATTAGGTTCCTATTCCCGGATCGGGTTTTCTATACCGTTGTTACCCGTCATTGATATTCGGTTATCCTCTTTTCTCCCTTGGCACTCTTTGGTATTTTGCCTTGGTCCATTCCTTCATTTACACCCTTTGGGTTACATTTGAAGTTCTCTCGTTTTTTCGGAGTTCTTTAATTTTTTTTTTAATCTGTTACATATAGTTCTATGTCCCCAGTGCCATAGGTGGAGTAGTAGTATTGTATGTCACCTGTGTCATAGGTGGAGTGTCAGCATGAATTGCGGTGCTCTCAAGCGTTTTATGACTTGGTGACTACTTATGTACTCCCTTACAACTATCGGCCCTGATAGCTTCCCATAGTGATAGCTTCCCGTAGAACTGAGTCATCCTTTAGTGACTCAGTGTCAGCTTCCTATTGACTGCCTGTCTCTCTGTGTCTTATCGGTCTCTCCCTGACATGTCCTGTGTTAAACGGTGTCAGGGTGACAAGATCCGGGCTTAGGGTCTATTCAGGTTACAGGCATCCACTTCGCCCACCGCTGGTGTCCTTTAGTGTACGTCCTTGCTTGTAACGTTATTCTCGTCTCTGTGTATAGATTGGCGCGTCTGTCTCCGCTGCATACATCTCTGTCCACTCTTAGAAGTGCTTAATAGCTGATACCATCACGCTAACCACTGCGGGAAAAAAACTACCTGTTAGATTCTGATAGAGATTAACTTGAAATTTGGCTGCATGTATTTATGTAACTTGGCTGCATGTATTTATGTTACAGTCCAGGGGTAGGCCAAATAGGCTAAAGGGACATGCCCAACCGTGATAGGAAGGGCTTAAAAAGAAAAGGCATCCACACACTAACCGATAACATCTTATCCAGATGCCCAGGACCCCAGGTTGTACACAAAACAGCCAACGGCAGGCCATGCCACGCTGGCCCTCACTGACCACGCCATCAAGCCACTCTATCACACTATAGATAATTGAAGTTAACATTGAATTACGTTACATCACATTAAATTGAATTAAATTAAATCAAATTAAATTGTCGTAGGCAGGCCAGTGTTGACCCAAGACAAGCCCACACCTCAATTGCCGAGGGGGTCCACGGTTCCTTGCGTTTCTATCTCAGTGTGCAGATGTCTGTCAATAGTCCAGGCCCTTCTTCAGGGGTAGACAAATAGCCTTAAGGGACTCGCCCAACCTTAACAACAGGAAAGGCTATATACTTCATCGAGAAAGCATCTAGCTGCATGGAAGGCTGTAGCTCTGCATTTCCCCGCAGTTGTCTATGCTGAACTCCATCCCACAAGAGAATTTGGCCAAAGAGTAGTCGAGCCATGCCTGCCAAGCCTGATCAGGATACTTTCCCCAATAGTCCATCCTGTATAGCAATGGGTTGGTTGGTCGGTTGGTTGGTTGGTTCGACAACATAGAATAATAAGTCACGTGGCTATTTAGGGTTCCTGGCTTAGTTCACAAGAGAAGTTGGGATATGATCATATGAGTTGTCCATCCAGGCATACCAAGCACGCTCTGTATACCTGCCCCCAAAGTCCATCCTGCATAGCAATGGTTGGTTGGTTGGTTGGTTGGTTGGTTGGTTGGTTGGTTGGTTGGTTGGTTGGTTGGTTGGTTGGTTGGTTGGTTGGTTGGTTGGTTGGTTGGTTGGTTGGTTGGTTGGTCGTTTGATGTTTGTTTACTTTGTCTGTCTGTCTGTCTGTCTGTCTGTCTGTCTGTCTGTCTGTCTGTCTGTCTGTCTGTCTGTCTGTCTGTCTGTCTGTCTGTCTGTCTGTCTGTCTGTCTGTCTGTCTGTCTGTCTGTCTGTCTGTCTGTCTGTCTGTCTACCTGTCTGTCTGTCTGTCTACCTGTCTACCTGTCTGTCTGTCTGTCTGTCTGTCTGTCTGTCTGTCTGTCTGTCTGTCTGTCTGTCTGTCTGTCTGTCTGTCTGTCTGTCTGTCTGTCTGTCTGTCTGTCTGTCTGTCTGTCTGTCTGTCTGTCTGTCTGTCTGTCTGTCTATCTGTCTGTCTGTCTGTCTGTCTGTCTGTCTGTCTGTCTGTCTGTCTGTCTGTCTGTCTGCTTGTTTGCTTGTTGTCTGCTTGTCTGCTTGTCTTCTTGTCTGCCTGCTTGTCTGCTTGCTTGCTTACCAGATTATGGACATAAACGTATATTTTGGCCTATGAAAGGAGGATTACAATATTAAGTACACTTGAGCAACCTTGTCTCTTACCATAATTGATCATAAACCAGGGTATCAATGCCCGCTGTGGGTTGTGGGTCGTGGGTTAAGGTGGGTGGGCTTTGGGTGGGATTTGGGTTGTGGGTCGTGGGTTAAGGTGGGTGGGCTTAGGGTGAGCTGTGGATTGTGGGTCGTGGGTTAGGGTGGGCTGTGGGTTGTGGGTCGTGGGTTAGGGTGATTTGTGGTTTGTGGGTCGTGGGTTAGGTTAGGTCGGCTTAGGGTGGGCTGTGGGTGGTGGGTGGTGGGTTAAGGTGGGTGGGCTTTGTGTTGTGCGTATCTGATGGTTGTTGGAGGAGTCAGCAGCCACAGGGGCACAGATACAAAACATTTGATGCCTACCCAGTCCCTTTAGCCTACTTGGCCAACCCCTGGACTGTAACAACAGGCAACATACCGTATACTCACCATTACGTACTCTAAGTCTTGCTATGAACGCCTGCTGTTCCCTGGGTTGTACATATCTGAGGATTGTGTGAGGGTCCAGCCGGAATAGAGCAGAAAGAGAACAAATGCTCACCAAGTCCCTTTCGCCTATTTGGCCTACCCCTTGACTGTAACAACAATACAACATGCACCATACACTCACCATACTTGACTATAAGCAAGGCATCAATGCCCGCTGTCCCCTGGGTTGTACATATCTGAAGATTGTTCAGCCACAGTAGGTCAGAAAAATAAAACGTGCTCACCAAGTCCCTTCAGCCTATTTGGCCTACCCCTGGACTGTAACAACATGCAATATGCACTCACCATTGTTTACCATAAGTCTTGCTATGGACGCCCGCTGTCTCCTCGGTTGTGCAGATCTGACGGTTGTGTGGGGTTTCAGCCCCAATAGGGCAGAAGAAGAAAAAATGCTCACCTAGTCCCTTAATCCTACTTGGCCTACCACAGGACTGTAACAGTGTAACAGCATGCACGATGCACTCACCACTGTTTACCATACGTCTTGCTATCAACGCCCGCTGTCTCCTCGGTTGTGCAGATCTGATGGTTGTGGGAGGAGTCAGCAGCCACAGGGGCACAAATAAAAAACGTTGATGCTCACCTAGTCCATTTAACCTATTTGGCCTACCCCTGGACTGTAACAACATGCAACATACAACCCACCATTGTTTACCATACGTCTTGCTGTGGACGCCGGCTGTCTCCTCAGTTGTGCAGATCTGAAGGTTGTGTGATGGTTCGGCAATAGTAGGGCAGAAAAAGGCGATGCGATTGGGGTCTGCAACTTCGAGAAACGCATTCTTGGTGTACATCGCATTTAGCAGGTTTTCACAGGAAGATGGGAGGAAGCCGCCATTGCTTTCAGGGGCCAGCCTGAGGCCCACACACATGCCGCACTGGGGATCTGGGTGGGGTGTGTGGGAGGGAATGTGAGTATGTGTGTTTTGTGAGTGTGAATGAATAAATGTTGATGTCAGGGGCCAGCCTGAGGCCCACGCACATGCCACACTGGGGATCTGGGCGGTTGGGTGGTTGGGATGGACAGGGATATTTTATCCGAAATACATTCTGATCGGAATACGAGACCCCGTTTTGGCCAAAATTGCCGGAATAAGAAACCTATTTTTTTATTTTATTGAAATTGACTAAAAATGACCCAAATCGACCCAAATCGGTCCTATTTTGGGAGGGAAATAGGAAGGAATAAAATAAAAAGGAATAAGATTTCCTCTTTTTGATTTGAAAAAAATATTCCTGGGGATGGGGTGGGTGGGACGGGTGGGATGGCTGCACTGGAGATCTGGGTGGAGCGGTTGGGAATGTGAGTGTGAGTATGTGTTTTTGTGTTTGTGAATGAATAAATAAATAGTATGCCTTATCATGAGGTGTGAGGTTGAGGGGGCCAGCCCGTTTGCTTGCACTGGGGCCAACTTATTACCGCTCACATTTATTTCCCGTTATTTGTCTATTTGATAATTTATGTATTTTATACAAAGGGAGAGCAAGATCAATGCTTATATTTATTTATGTATTTATTCATTTTTTTATACAGAGCAAGATCAATAATCCTATTTATTTATTTGTTTATTTATTTATACAGAGGGAGTGCAAGATCAATAGTACCCATAGCCATCAGGTGGATGTTGGAAGGATGGTTAAAGGAAAGCATAGGAAAGCAATAGTAAATCATAAGGAAAGCATACGGAAAGTTGTAGGTGAGCAAGATAAAGAAGACTCACCACCAGGTGGAGGTTGGAAGGATAGTGCCAGGAAAGCAAAGGAAAGCATGGGGAAAGCATTAGGAAATCATAAGGATAGCAAACGGAAAGTATTAGGTGGGCAACATAAAGAAGACATACCACCAGATGGTGGTTGAAAGGATAGTGCAAGGAAAGCAAAGGAAAGCATGGGGAAAACAATTGGAAATCATAAGGAAATCAAACGGAAAGTATTAGGTGGGCAACATAAAGAAGACACACCACCAGGTGGAGGTTGGAAGGATAGTGCAAGGAAAGCAAAGGAAAGCATTGGAAATCATAAGTAAAGCAAACGGAAAGTATGAGGTGGGCAACATACCTTACATTACATTACATTTCATGTTAAAGTTTGCTTGACACCGCGAGGGTGTATGAGACTCTGTGCTTTAAACAAAAAGAAAAAGCACCCACAAAGCAAAAAACCCCATTACATCAGGGGTGTGTCGAGGACAAACAAACCAAACTCCCAACCACCGTTTTGGTGGCATAGGTATAACATAAAGAAGACACATAAATTAGGAGGCGGTTGGAAAGACAGATATATCTGATCTCCTGCTGTTCTGATGAGTATTTCATCACTGCCTGGTGTTGGAAGGTAGTAGTCGTAGTCGTAGTCAACAGGTGGTGACGCTGGTGGATATGGTGGGTAGTCTTCGTATGGTGGATAGTCAGCGTAGTAATCCTCACCAGGTCTGACGGGAGGGGGGGGACGGGGGGAAGGGGATGGAGACAGAGTTGAACCGGTGAATCGGGGTGGAGGAGATGAAAGTGCTGGGGAAGGGGGTGGAGGAGACGGAGGTGGTGGGGAAGGGGGTGGAGGAGATGAAAGTGCTGGGGGAGGGGGTGGAGGAGATGGAGGTGGTGGGGAAGGGGGTGGAGGGGATCCGGTAGTGCCGGGGGCAGCTGGTTCTGGTGGGTAGTCGTAGTAGTCGTAGTTGTAGTAGTCGTATCCATCATCAGCTGGTTGGTCAGGTGGGGGGGAAGGGGGGGGCTGAGACGGAGGAAACGGAGGGGGGGAAGTGGGTAGTGTACCTGTGCACCCTGGACCTGAGCACACTGTTGTGGGCATTGGCGAGAGAGTCCCTGAAGATCCAACTGGGCAGCACTTGTGGCTGGAGGATTCACATAACACGTACAAAAAGCGGTTGGAGCTGGTACCCGTGAAGGTGGAGATGTCCGCACACTTCTCCTTCACCGTGAATTTCAGGACCATGTTTGTGCGAGAGGAACCTCCTTGTAGGCCAAAAACCTGCAGAATGAGGGAGCCATGTGACCATAATCAGTTCGACGGTGTATTACATGTGTATATATAATATATACGATACGATACGATACGACACGATACGACACGACACGATACGATACGATACGATACGATACAATACAATACAATACAATACAATACAATACAATACAATACAATACAATACAATACAATACAATAAATACAATACAATACAATAAACAGAACAGAACAGAACAGAACATATACCCCTATATATTTTGGTGTATGCTCATTTATGTGTGTGTATGATTGATTGTTATGTGTATGATTTTTGCGTATGCGGAAGCACCCTCCTAGGTCAGAAACCTGTAGAATGGAGGATTGATGCGGCCATAATCAGTTTTGGCGGTGTATTGCATGTATATATATACATATATATATACATATATATATATATATATATATATATGTATATATATATATATATATATATATATATATATATAAGTATTATATGGTACTATACTTATAATGCATTACATATATATATATATAAGTATATATGTAAGCACTGTATGTATATATATACATATATATAGGTGGATAATATATATTTTTTTTTTTTTTAATTTTTTTTTGGTGTGGCGTTTTGATTTTATATATGTATAGGATATGTATATGTATATGTATATGTATATGTATATATATATGTATATGTATATGTATATGTATATGTATATGTATATATATATATATATACTATTATATATATTATATATATCTATATATATATATATATATATAGGTATATATATACGTATATGTATATGTATATTTATATATATATGTGTTATATATATGTTATATAATATGTATATATATATGTATATGTATGAATGTATATATATGTATATGTGGAGTATATGCATAGGATATGTATTGTATATTGATGTATGTTATATGTATATATATATATGTATATGTAATGTATATGTATATATTGTTAACTATATTGTATATTGTATATAGTATTACCTTAATTAATGTATATGTGTAAATGTATATGTGTACATGTATATGTGTTAACATTGTATATGTGTACATGTTTAGTGTACCTAAATGTTCTAGGATATATGTGTTATATGTGTATATGTGATATTGGATATGTGTATTATGTGTTATGGCTATTATGTATATGTATATGCTGCATATATGTATATATGTTTATTATGTATATATTGTTATGTATATGTAAATGTATATGTATTCTGGATATGTATATGTTTATATGTATATGTATAGTATATGTTATGATATTGTATATGTATAGGTCTGCGTAGAGGCGAGAGCACCCCGGTTTAGACTCGAGGGTGTGGGGTAGGGGGGGGAGAGTTGCGGGGGAGGTGATGATGGGCCGCCTTGTGAGAGACGATTTGATAGGAGCTTTTTATGCAACCTGGGAGAGGGTAGTTTTATTGTGTTTAGGCAGACGCAGCGTGATGCTTGATAGTTTATTTTTATATGGTGTTAGATGTATATGTATAGTAATGTATATGTATATAGTATAGGTATATGTATCTTAGATGTTATCAGGTAGTATATATACATTCTGATAGGTAGATATATGGATATCTGTATATATATGTATATATAGGATATATATAAGTCTATATATGTATATATGCTATATATGCGATATATTGTATAATCGATACTTATATATATATATATATATATTTTATATATATAATACATATATCTGATGAAATATAGTAATGCAATGTCATGTGTATATGTATATATGTATATAATGTATATATGCTAATCACTGTCATGTATATATGATATATGATATATGTAATGCACTGTCAGTATATATGTAGATATGCTATTATGATATATGTAAAGACATGTAGGTAGATATGTATATATGTATATATGTATATATGGAATGCACTGGCATGTATATATTTATTTATATGATATATGCTATATATGTATGGCACTGTGCATGTAGTATATGCTTTATAGTATATATGTATATATGTTAACGCACTGTGAAGTATATATGTACAATGTATATATGTGTATAGGTATGCACTGTCATGCTATATATGTTATATGTATATAGTTATGCACTGTTTTGTATAGATGTATATATGTATAATGTAATGCACTGGTATTATATATGTATATAGGGTGTATATATGTATATATGTAAGACAATGTCATGTATATATGCCCTATAGTTGTATATTGAAAGCCTTGCATGTATATTATGTATATATGTAATATGTTATTATATGTAATGCCATGTCATGTATATATGGAATATGTTATATGTAATGCACTGCATGTATATATTGTAATCTGTATATATGTAATGCCACTGTCATGTATAGATGTATATATGATATTTGTTAATATGTAATGCACTGTCATGTATATATGTATATATGTATATATGTATATATGTAATGCACTGTCATGTATATATGTATATATGTATATATGTATATATGTAATGCACTGTCATGTATATATGTATATATGTATATATGTATATATGTAACGGCACTGTCCTGTCATGTATCTTGTACATAGTATATATGTGATATGTATGCCTGTCATTGTATTATTATATATGGTATATGTAATGCACTGTTTTGTATATATGTATATATGTATATAGGTAATTGCACTGTCATGTTATATATGTATATATTGTATATATGTATTATTTATGTAATGCAATGTCATGTATATTGTAAGTTGTATATATGAAAATGCGGCGGTCATGTTGATATAGTATATATGTTTATGTATATATGTAATGCACTGTAATGTATAGATGTATATATGTCTATATGGAAGCATTGCATGTATATATGTATATATGTATATATTGTATATAGGTAATGCCCTGTCATGTATATATGTCTATATTATGTATATATGTAATGCATGTCATGTATACATGTATATATGGAATATTGGAATATTAATGCACTGTCCATGTATAAGTATAGATGTATATATGTATATATGTAATGACACTGTCTGTATTATGTCTATAGTATATATGTAATGGCACTGTCATGTAAATATGTTTATATGTATATATGTAATGCAACTGTTCATGTATATATGTATAATGTTGTATATATGTCTATATGTAATTGCACTGTGTCGTATATATGTATTTATGTATTATGTAAATGTAAGCACTGTCATGATATATGTACATATGTATATATGTATATATGTAATGCACTGTCATGTATATATGTATATATGTATATATGTAATGCACTGTCGTATACATATGTATATATGTATATATGTATATAAGTAATGCACTGTCATGTATATGCATATATGTATATATGTAATGCACTGTCATGTATATATGTATATATGTATATATGTAATGCACTGTCATGTATATATGTATATATGTATATATGTATATATGTATATATGTAATGCACTGTCATTTATATATGTATTATGTCTATAGGAATGCAATGTTATGTATATAGTATATATGTAATTGTAGATATGTATATATTAATTGAACTGTTCATGTAATATATGGTTATATGCTAATATGTATATAGGTAATGCACTGTCCTTATATAGTATATATGTTATAGGTATGCACTGCATGTATATATGTATATTATGTAATGCAATGTCTGTATATATATGTATATAGGTATATTATGTTATATAATGTATGCACTGTATGTACTATGTTATATGTTATAGTATTCACTGTATGTATATATGTATATATGTAATATGTAATGCACTGTCATGTATATATGTATATTATGTATTATAGTATAATGTAATGCACCTGTATGTATAATGTATATATGTATATATGTATATATGTAAATGCAACTGTCATGTATACATGTATATATGTATATTATGTATAATATGTAATGCACTGTAATGTATATATGTATATATGTCATTATGTACTGCACTGTTCATGTATTATGTATATATGGTATATATGTAATGCACTGTTCATGTATATATGTATATATTTAAATGTATATATGTAATGTACTGCATGTCTATATGGTATATAGGTAATGCCCTTGTCTTGTATTATTTAGGATATGTTTATACGTAATTTGCACTGTCTGTATATATGTTTATCCGTATATATGGTATATATTTAATGATGTCATGTCTATATGTATATATGTCTATATGTATATGTGTAATGCACGG
>JACBWV010000506.1:3355025-3372338 GCA_013435795.1 Chlamydomonas sp. ICE-L
AAAAAAAACTAGATTGCTCTTGGTTGCGCAAGCCCCTCAGGTCTATTTGGCCACCCCTGGACCTTGAAGTATACGCTCTTAGCTGTGAACTGCTGAAATATTGGGGTCTAGCTCAGTGGCTGGCTCGGGGAGATGCCTAGAAGCTGCTGGTCGCAGCTGAGAAGGAAAAACTATGCTGTGCTCGGGAGTTAGGTGTAGTCGCTCAAAGTAGACTAATGGACGGTCTCCTTGACCGGCCCTCCGCCTGGCAAGAGCCAGCCTGGCAGTCGCACCCACCATCCCGGTCAATCTCTCCCCCCCACCCCACCAGTGCCGATTGTCGGACCCCCAGACACTGCAGCGCATTCAATTCCATACCTTGTCGAAGTCGTTTCTGAAGAAGCCGAAACAGAGGCGACACCTGCAATGGGATGGTGGATGGTTCTACTCAGGCTGAGAACGAGAGGTGTCAAAACAAGCTGTGTTGCGCAGCATGGGATTAATTCCCACTCTACGCACGACCATCCCAGCAGACAACGAGTAGAGAGCACATACTTGCTCGCGAAGTTTTACGACCACGCCAGTATAGAGGACTCACACAAACACGTTAGCGCCCTGGCCCCGTGTGACACACTGGCCTGCAGTAGACGTTTCGCAAGCGCGTAACTGTTCGCGAGGATTCACTAGCATGCTGGCACTCTGGCAGACGTTCGTGCACTTTTACGTCTGCCCCGTCGCCCAGTATGACCCACTGACCTGCATTCTACGTATAGAAAGCACATAATTAACGACCACGCCAGTAAACAGGACGCACACACGCAAGCGACTGCCCCGTCGCTCTGTATGACCCCAGACCTGCATTTGGTATACCCGGATATGAGCTGTCTTTAAACTGCCCTCCCCGATAGAGCGGTGCATATAAATGGTCTCCTCATCCCATTCATGGATTCGAATCCG
Source organism: Chlamydomonas sp. ICE-L (assembly GCA_013435795.1). Lineage (NCBI taxonomy): Eukaryota > Viridiplantae > Chlorophyta > Chlorophyceae > Chlamydomonadales > Chlamydomonadaceae > Chlamydomonas > Chlamydomonas sp. ICE-L. The sequence continues at coordinate 3,355,962 of JACBWV010000506.1, forward strand.
CTAATATGCTCCCTGTTTCCCGTGGGTATCGCACGGGGGGGCTTGGAATTGGAAGACGGTGAGTAGCCCGGAGTTGGCTGAAAATCCATGTACCAGGTCAATCCATTGAACATCTCGGCACATGCGATTGCAACCTGTGCTCGGTATAGAGGCGCATTCTTTCGTGCAGAATAACATCATCGCGGCATCTTACCTGATACAAGCATCATGGCAAGGACCATGGCCTGGCTGTACGGCATGCCTCCTCCTCTACCGAATCGTGTCGGGCGCTCGCTTGCATCCATGTTTCGCGCTATTATACCTGCCTTGCTGTGAATGTAACACCACGATATCAAATCATACGATGCAGATCAATAGGAAGATAAGCGATGATTCTACCTTCGCTGGCTAGTTGTTCCGATCAGATGGGTTGATCTACCCAGGCAGGTAACCAGGTTGACATACCCGGGAGACGGAGGGGCACCCGGGGCGGTGGGGACGCCGGGGGGGGGACACGCTGGACAGCAATAGTTGCAACATAACCCTTAATTTCGCTCGATCTCGTCTCAAAAGCGTAGCAATAGCCCATCAACACACGTCCGAGGCATCCAGTAAGCCTCCCGCATCGCAATTAGCCAGACATTTCCGATGTAGAGGCCAAGTATACCGCGGTCGCCTGTGGTTGGACTTCAGGACTTCCGCGATGCCAGGTCAGAGGCTTAGGTCAGAGGTAACGTAGCAGATCGGCAGCAGGGTCAAACTAAGCGGTGCCGCGCTGCCTTTTTTAGCCCCCTGTGGGAAACGCGCAGTTTTTCAACTCCCTGTGGGCGCAGCGCGCAGTTTTTGCGCTTTTTGTACTATAAAGCGCTGACCAATTTGACGTTTGTGCGCTTTAAGCGCTGAAAAATTTGGCAAGAAGTAGTACCTTGATCGGCAGCAGATCGGCAGCATCAAAACAACCTAGCAAGTCGGCCGAGGAGACTCCTTGCTCATCAGGTACCTCATCCATGCCAAGTTACTCTTCTTAACCATACATTTTATTTTCAGGCTACGAGCAGCAGCTTCTAGGCAGCTCCCCTGACTTGCTACACAAGTACACAGCCAAGCCTAAAGCAAAGTTGTGCATCTGTTACATCTTGGGGCTTGGCCAAGTGGCTGGCTCAGGGAGCTGCCTAGAAGCTGCGGCTCCTAGCTGAAAAGGAAAGCTATGCTCTGAACGGAGGGACTTGGAAGGAGGTGGGCACTGGGCAGCCTAGACTTGACTGAAAACCCACGTAATTGAAATTGAAATTAAAATTGTTACATCCGTGCAATACAGTTACTCACAGGACGTGATGGAGAAGGTGGGCACTGGGCAGTCTAGAGTTGGCTGAAAATCCACGTAACAACTAAATTCAATTTGATTACTCTTCATTTCAACCAACCAACTTGAAGTCTGGGTTGGCCAGTGCGGGAAAGATGCGTTTTCAGCTTAGCTACATTGGATTAAGTGTATTTTTATCAGAATGCTTAGATTCCGATTTTTTGGTAATGCTGCTGCTGCTGCTGCTGATGATGATGATAGTGATAACATTTCCTTGGTCATTATTTGTACTGCCATAAACATGATATCATATGATGCCAGCAGTCTGACTAGGCCAAAGTTGCCATTTAAATACAATGTCATACATTGCAATTTGTATGATATCATATTTTATCATACTCAACTTTGGCCCAAATCATATGATATGCCCATCCCTAAAAACATGTTTTTACTGCCGAAGACAGCGGGCAGCCAAATTGCTGGCTGGAGCCATGCAACCAAGTTCAAGAGTGGTGCAATTGCCTGCCACTTGTTTTTATAGAGTTATAGAGCATGTAATCAATCCAAAGGACCTTCCTTTAGACTTTTCCATCCTTTACTCTGCATGGAAGGCTCGGTTCAGCTGTTTCGCAGTTCGGAGCGGTGCCTAAAGCACCTTATGCAAGCCATCCATGCAAATGCACTCTGTGCCCGTGAGTCAGGTGTTGCAGTGGTTGTCCCACCCATGTGATTGCACTCTGTACTCAGCAGTGCGGTGTGGCAGTGTTTGTACTGCCCATGTGATTGCATTACTTGCTCATGAGTCTGGTGTACCAGTGATTTTACTACCCATGTGATTGCACTCTGTGGTCATGAGTGTGGTGTACCAGTGTTTGTACTACCCATGTGATTGCACTCTGTGGTCATGAGTGTGGTGTACCAGTGTTTGTACTACCCATGTGATTGCACTCTCTGCTCATGAGTGTGGTGTACCAGTGTTTGTACTACCCATGTGATTGCACTCTCTGCTCAGGAGTGTGGTGTACCAGTGTTTGTACTACCCATGTGATTGCACTCTCTGCTCAGGAGTGTGGTGTAACAGTGTTTGTACTACCCATGTGATTGCACTCTGTGGTCATGAGTGTGGTGTACCAGTGGTTGTACTACCCATGTGATTGCACTCTGTGCTCATGAGTGTGGTGTACCAGTGGTTGTACTACCCATGTGATTGCACTCTGTGGTCATAAGTGTGGTGTACCAGTGTTTGTACTACCCATGTGATTGCACTCTGTGGTCATGAGTGTGGTGTACCAGTGTTTGTACTACCCATGTGATTGCACTCAGTGGTCATGAGTGTGGTGTACCAGTGTTTGTACTACCCATGTGATTGCACTCTCTGCTCATGAGTGTGGTGTACCAGTGTTTGTACTACCCATGTGATTGCACTCTCTGCTCATGAGTGTGGTGTACCAGTGTTTGTACTACCCATGTGATTGCACTCTGTGGTCATGAGTGTGGTGTAACAGTGTTTGTACTACCCATGTGATTGCACTCTCTGCTCATGAGTGTGGTGTACCAGTGTTTGTACTAACCCTGTGATTGCACTCTCTGCTCAGGAGTGTGGTGTAGGAGTGCTTGCACCATCCATGCAAGTCTCTAAACAAAACAAAAAAAACGCCCGGAGGGGCGTGGTGTTAAGGGGACCCTCCCGTACGCCGCAGCTGGGGAAAGTCACCATGGCAGACATAGTAAGTGTCACCCTCCAGGCGATAGGGACTCCTTCATGCGACGTGTTGCAAGCATGCTGGTACAGGAGTCTCTTCAACCTAATTGGGATCCACCAAAGGGCAGACACGTCCTATGCAGCGTCACAAGTGACGCGGAAAATCAGTGGGGAGTGTTGGCAACGGAATGACAGGTGGCAATGATGGAGCTGACCGAAGCCAGTTAGTTATGAGACAGTTGGCTGACGTGTCAGGCTTAGTCTCAGTTGTCGGTTGGACAGTCCCTGGCCGGATCTACAAACGGACAATGGGGTAAATCTGGGGGTCCCGCCCCCCAGGAGGAGGGGCTCTGCCAAATAAAAACGGGCTACAGGGGTAGGCCTGAGAGGACACCCCGCATCAACTTCTGGGCAGCAATGGTAGCTAGCTTTTGACGGCAGTCCAGCAGAACCTCAAAGGCCTGCATTGGGTAGGGGGCAAGTACTGCTTATATCACATGTATCTAGGTGGCATGTACTGCTTGTATCAAAAGTATCGGGTAGGTGGCATGTACTGCTTATATCACATTTATCGGGTAGAAGGCAAGTACTGCTTATTTCACATGTATCTAGGGAACGGAAATACAATACCATATGATAGCATGTATTCATATGATGCCGACAGTCTGATTAGGCTAAAGTGACCATTTATATACAATATCATACGGTGCCGACAGTCTGATTAGGCTAAAGTGACCATTTACATACAATATCATATGGTGCCGACAGTCTGATTAGGCTAAAGTGACCATTTACATACAATATCATAAAATGCCGACAGCCTGATTGCGATGAAGGGACCATTTACACACAATATCATATGATGCCGGCAGTCTGATTAGGCTTCAGCAACCATTTCCATGCAATATCATATGATGCCGGCAGTCTGATTAGGCTACAGTGACCATTTACATACAATATCATATGATACCGGAGGTCTGATTAGGCTAAATTGACCATTTATATACAATATCATATGCTATGCTGGCCCCTAGTTATCACATATATCAGCAAACATAGCCAACTATAATAAGCGATGGTACACCATTGTAAACAGTAGTAAACAGTAGTAAACACAAGTAAAGAGTAGTAAGCAGTAGTTAACAGTAGTAAACAGTAGTAAACAGTAGTAAACACAAGTACAGAGTAGTAAGCAGTAGTTAACAGTAGTAAACAGTAGTAAACAGTAGTAAACACAAGTACAGAGTAGTAAGCAGTAGTTAACAGTAGTAAACAGTAGTAAACAGTAGTAAACAATAATAAACAGTAGTAAACAGTCCACTTGCCCCCCCCCCACACACCCACACCTGCCCCCCCCCCCCACCCCACCCCACCCACCCCCCCCACCCCCACACACACACACCCTCCCACACACCTTGTCAGCATCACCAGCAGCTGCGTAGAAGGCCGAATACAAGTCTTGCTGCGACACAATCACGTTCCTCCGCTGCCCACTGCTTCTGCTCCCTCCCTGGCTACTACTTGAAGCATTAGCATCGGGTTGAGAACACGCCAAGCCTGCTTCACCTGCCCGCTCTGCCTTGTCTACTTGGTCGGAAATGTTTGCCTTGTCTTCCTGGTCCAGCATGTTTTCCCTGCCTGCCTGGTCCGGCATGTTTTCCCTGCCTGCCCTGCCTGCTTTGTTAGCTGTGTCCGTCTCAGGAAAAGTGTCTGCCCTGCCTGTCCTGTCTCCTACTCCATCATTGTCTGACCTGCTTGTTTTGTATGCCATCCCTGCCCTGTCTGCCCCGCGTGTTCTGTCAGCCACCCCTGCATTGTCTGCCCCGCGTGTTCTGTCAACCATCCCAGCGGTCTCTGCCTGGTCTACTCCCTCTGCCATCCCAGCAGTTTCTGCCCTGCTCGCTTTGCCAGCAACCCCTGCATTGTCTGCCCTGCGTGTTCTGTCAGCCATACCTGCACTGTCTGCCCGGCCTGTCCTGTCTCTCACCCCTGCATTGTCTGCCCTGCGAGTTCTGTCAACCATCCCAGCGTCTTCTACCTTGCCTACTCCCTCTGCCATCCCAGCAGTCTCTACCCTGTCCGTTCTGTCAGCCCCGCCTAACTTGGAAGTGCATGGCTCCTCCAAAGCCTTAGTCTCCGACCTCAGGTCCATATCACGGGGAGGTGGTGACGCAGATGTGTGGGCGCTAGCTGGTTCTGGGCCACTGCTTGGTGTAAGCTTCTGAGTGAAGTCAGACTCAGTCAGCTGCTCCAATTTAGAAGTCAGGAGATAGCCTGCTTGGAAGGCAGAAGGAAGGGAGAATTCGATGTGTGTGTGTGTGATGTGTGTGTGTGTGTGTGATGTGATTCAACACGTATTTGAGTTCATCAAGTGTTTCTTCGCAGAGTTATTGATTGCTTCACAGTAATGATAACGCCTGGTGGGGCGTGGTATTAAGGGAGCCCATCTTATGGCGGTAGGGAACGGGCTGCTACTTTACCTCGACAAAGCTACCGAGGCAGTTGCAGCAACCGCGAACACCAAAGCACACCCGTGGGGATTCGAACCCAGCACTTTCTTCGTTCGACAAGCTCTACCATTGAGCCATTCGTCAAAACAGAGTAACTGATTGCTTCAAGGAGTACTTGAGTTCGTCAAATGTTTGGCGGAGCCCCTTTTTAAGGGGGCGGAAGCCCCCAGGGCTACCCATTTGTCCGTCTGTGTGTATGACCGACCGACCAACCGACCGACCGTTTGACCAAGACGAAGCCTGACACATCAGCCAACAGTCTCGTAACCAACTCGTTCTGTTGCCACCTGTCGTTCTGTCGCAAACACCATCCACCAATTTGTAGCGTCGCATGCAACGCTGCATAGAACTTCTTCCTGGACTCCAAATGTGCCCCAGGCATACGAGCACCAGTGCACAAGCTTCTAGGAAGCTCCCTGAGCTACCTACTGGTCTGGGTGTGGGTGTGAGACAGCCCAGGGTGTGTGTGTGAGTGTCTATCCCCTCCCACCACACGCTGCATAGAACTTGTTTCTCTCAGGTAGCCCCTCCTGGTTATGTAGAGCTGATCTTGATTGTTCGAGGGTGGTTAGTTAGTTAGTTATTTTGCTAGTTGGTTAGCTAGTTAGTTAGTTGGGTAATGTAGAGCTGGTCTTGATTTTTTGAGGGTGGGCAGTTAAGTAGTTGGATGGTTACTTAGTTAGTTAGTTAGTTAGTTAGTTAGTTAATTAGTTAGTTAGTTAGTTAGTTAGTTAGTTAGTTGGTTAGTTGGTTGGTTGGTTGGTTGGTTGGTTGGTTGGTTGGTTGGTTGGTTGGTTGGTTGGTTGGTTGGTTGGTTGGTTGGTTGGTTGGTTGGTTGGTTAGTTAGTTAGTTTGTTAGTTATTTTGCTAGTTAGTTAGTTAGTTAGTTAGTTAGTTAGTTAGTTAGTTAGTTAGTTAGTAGTAGTTAGTTAGTTACTTAGTTAGTTAGTTGGGGGTGGTCGGGGGTGGTGGGGGCATTTCGGACTACTTTAGCCGGATCCATGTGTCTAAATGCAGCAACGGAATGGCGACGCGTCGCACAAAAGAAAAGCTTACGAATTACCTGATAGTGGTGTGAGGGTGGCTGGGGGGGCTTCGTCCAACCACCCTGGACAACTACCTTGCCTGTGGGGGGTAGTGCCATGCCCCTGGGGGGCGGTACAGTCATCAGGGCACCCAGGGGAGGGTTGCTTGTCAAAGCTGTTCATAGACGAGCTTGTGGAAAACATTTGCTGGATTGCCTGCGAATAATTAAAAATTAAAAATTACAAACGTCTGCTGAATTGTCTACGAATAATTCAAAATTCAAAATTGAAAAAATCTGCTGGATTGTCTACGAATAATTCAAAATGTATAACATCTGCTGGATTACCTGCGAATAATTCAAAAATCGAAATTGATAACATCTGCTGGATTGCCTGCGAATAATTCAAAGTTCAAAATATAAGACATCTCCTGGATGGCCTGCAAATAATTCAAAATTGAAAATAAAAAACATTTGCTGGATGGCCTGTGAATAATTCAAGATTCAAAATTGAAAACATCTGCTAGATAGCCTGCGAACAATTCAAAATTTAGAATCAGAAACATTTGCTGAATTGCCTGCAAATAATTCAGAATGGGTGTAATATAATGTTTGGTTGCATATATGATATATGAGGATATTACCCCCCCCCCCCCCCCCCCCCCCCCCTCTCCCCCTCATAAAGCAAGGTTCATATAAGTAGGGACCGGCATATCATGCGATGTATCCCAAAGGCGAGTATGACATCATATGATATCATAAAATTGCATCATATGATATACATAAATGATCACTTCAGCCCAGTCAGACGACCGACATCATATGATATCTAATGATGACATGATATCATACTGCTGTTCCCTACCCACATACCGTCAGAGATGGTGGTGACAGGATATAATCATTGTACAGTCCAGGGGTAGCCAGATAGGTTACACATACTTGCCCTGTATATGTGTGTACGTTGTTGCAGTCCAGGTGTAGCCACATAGGCCAAAGGGATATCAGGAGGGGATAAAAATAAAAAGCAATGATGAACTGAACCCCAAACAATTGTTTACCAAAGGGGGCCCAGAGTTCGTGCTACCGTGATAATTTAATGACACAATTAATTAATTCCGTTTGCCCAATCGTAGTGTTCGCATCGTAATTAGCGCTGCTGCTGCTGCTGCTGCTGTTGTTGTTGTTGGCTGGATTTCCAGCGGGGAGACAGATAGACTTGCCCCACCTCAACCAACCAAGATCTACTGTACTACTGGCTCTGGGATTTTTTTCTCTGTCAGACCTTCACCCTTTCTACCCCTTGTTCACCACCCACCAACAGTGCGTGCTCATTTAAGCCCCTCATGATTTATTGAAACAGTGCTGGGTAGCCACAGGGGATAGCCAGGTAGGCTAATGGGACATGCCTAACCTTACACATATTGATTAGGCCATCAGTGACTCACCTGATGATAGTACAGTGACCATATTGATTGGGCCATTAGTGACTCACCTGATGATAGTACAGTGACCATATTGATTGGGCCATTAGTGACTCACCTGATGATAGTACAGTGACCATATTGATTGGGCCATCAGTGACTCACCTGATGATAGTACAGTGACCATATTGATTGGGCCATTAGTGACTCACCTGATGATAGTACAGCGACACTATTGATTGGGCCATGATAAATAAGAGGAAACAATGAAGAAACAAGGGATTTGTTCACGGTTACATTTTCCTGGTAATCATGTTTTTACTGCCGATAAGATTGCGAGCAGCCAAATTGCTGGCTGAAGCTATGTAATCAAGTTCAAGTTCAAGTTAGGTCATGAGTGCCTCACCTGAGGATAGTGCAGTGACAACACGAAGATGACATTGGCAATTTCAACTGGTAAGAGCGCCCCCTTAATCTCACCCACCCTCCCACCCACACTCCCAGACACCCAGCCACTGCCAATTGAATATCAACCACCACCCACATCACCCACAAACCATCACATACCATTCACCCTTAATCTCAAACACACCACACAAAAGCACACCCCAACACACCGCATCCATTTACCCCTTATACTCAACACCCACCCTACACCTACACACCCCCACCCATCCATTTCCCCCTTTAATCTCAACACCCACCCACCCCCACCCCACAAACACCTCCATTTCCCCCTTTAATCTCAACACCCAGCCCCACCCAGCCACCAATCCATTCAAAATGAATCTCAACACCCAAAATAAAACCAACACAAACACCAAAGCCATTTAACCCTGAAAGTTAAAAACCCACCAAACCAGCACCCAGACAACCCATCCGGTTCTACCCCTTTAATATCAACACCACCCTCCCACCACCACCCACCCATCCATTCCCCCTTAATCTCAACACCCACCCACCCAGCCACCCCGCCACAACAGCAATTCCCCTAATCTCAACACCACCCTCAAAAAAAAAAAAAAAAAAAATTGGAAAACTTAAGCAAAAAAAAACAAAAAAGAAAAACAACAACAAAGAAGGGGGAAAAAGGGAAGAGACAAAAAAAAACCGAAAAAAAAAAAAAACACACCATCAAATGTCCCAGGAATCACAAAACAAACACCATACAAAACAAAAAAAAAATAATAAATTGTCAAAAGTAATATAAAAAAAAACCATCCAACCAACACAAACAAAAAACATCAATTACACACGTAATCTCAACACCAACCATCAAAAAACAAAACAAAAAATAAAGGGACACGGAAGATAAAAAACCACACCAATCAAGTTCAACCGTAAGATCAAAAAAAAACATCAAACCACACAAACAACAATAACATGCACCACGGAATCTCAAACACACCCTAAAAAAACAACACAAACACCCATCCATTTCCACAGGATATCAACACACAAACCACTCAAAACACACATCAAACAAACACCAATTGTAACAAATTAATATCACAACACAAAAACAACAAAAAAACACATCAAATTTCACCCTTAATCTCAACACCACACCCTCCAACCCACACAAAAAACAATCAATTTCCCACCGTAATATCAACACAAACCCATCCACGTTTCCCCAGGTAATTTCAACACCCCCCTCCACACCCACACAACACAAAAATACAAGGTCCCAACTGATATCAAAACCACAAACTCAAACCCACACACCCAACCCATCCATTTACCATTGTAAGCTCAACACCCACCCTCACACAACCCAAAAAACACACCCATTCACCCTTAATCTCAACACCACCACCCAACCACCAACCCACCCACCCATTCCCCCTTAATATCAAACCCACCACCCACCCACACACCAACCCATTTCCCACCCAGCCACCCAGCCACCCATCCATTTCCCACCCAGCCACCCAGCCACCCAGCCACCTGGTAAGACACCCATTCACCCAGCCACCTGGTAAGACACCCATTTCCCACCCAGCCACCCAGCCACCCAGCCACCCAGCCACCTGGTAAGAGCGCCGCCAGCAGCTGCGGGGGGTTAAGGTAGGTAGGTATGCTGACTGTCCAGAGGTAGCCAAATAGGGACTTGCCCAACCTAAAAAGTATTGATTAGGCCATGACCTGAGGATAGTGCAATGACAATATCGATTAGGCCATCAGTGACTCACCTGAGGATAGTACAGCGAAAATGTTGATTAGGCCATGCGGGAGGCCATGATATATAAGAGGAAAAAATAAAAAAACATGTGATTTGTTCACGCTAACATTTTCCTGGTAATCATGGTTTTACTGCCGAAGATGGTGAGCAGCCAAATTGCTGGCTAAAGCTATGCAACCAAGCTCAAGTTCAAGTTCAAGCTAGGCCATGAGTGCCTCACCTGAGGATAGTGCAGCGACAACACGAAGATAGCATTAGCCATTTCAACTGGTAAGAGCGCCGCCAGTAGCTGTAGGGGGTTAAGGTAGGTAGGTAGGTTGACAGTCCAGGGGTAGCCAAATAGGGACTTGCCCAACCTTAAAAGTATTGATTAGGCCATGAGTGCCTGACCTGAGGATAGGACAATGGCAATATCGATTAGGTCATTAGTGACTCACCTGATGATAGTACAGTGACAATATTGATTGGGCCATGAGAAATAAGAGGAAACAATGAAGAAAAAAGTGATTTATTCACGTTTACATTTCCCTGGTAATCATGTTTTTACTGCCGAAGATGGTGAGCAGCCAAATTGCTGGCTAAAGCTATGCAACCAAGCTCAAGTTCAAGTTCAAGCTAGGCCATGAGTGCCTCACCTGAGGATAGTATAGCGACAATACGAAGATGACATTAGCCATTTCAACTGGTGACAGCGTCGCTAGCAACCGTGCTAACGTGTCTGATCCTTCAGCAGCCTCTCCCTTTGCAGGAGAGTGATCCACAGCACCATGTGACAGCTGGCTGGCACATTGCTGACCTTCAGCAGCCTCTCCCTTTGCAGGAGAGTGATCCACAGCACCATGTGACAGCTGGCTGGCACATTGCTGACCTTCAGCAGCCTCTCTCTTTGCAGGAGAGTGATCCACAGCACCATGTGACAGCTGGCTGGCACATTGCTGCCCACCACGCTCGGGCAGTAGGATTTGCAAAGCTAGTTCCAGGCCGGCTTGCTCACGTGGGCTGAGATTGTGCAACAGCGACGATGGTGGGCGATTCATGCAAAGTTCGGAATTTAGTGCTTGCCCTGTTGGCGCTAGCTGTGCTGATACTAGCTGTGTTGGCGCTAGCTGTCCTGACACTAGCTGTGTTGATGTTCGCTGTATTGCTGCTTGCCCTGTTGGCGAAAGCTGTGTCGGATCTAGCTGTGTTGGTGCCAGCTGTGTTGATGCTTGCTGTGTTGGTGCTAGCTGTGTTGATGATTGCTGTGTTGGCGCTAGTTGTGTTGGTGCTAGCTGCAGGGGCTCCACCTCAGCTACGAGGAGGTCCATGGCAGACACAATGGCCTCCCCCACAAGGAATCGCAACTGCCAGGAGCGCATGTGGGGGGGCTGCGCCCGAGCACTAACACAGAAGGACGGGGGCTATCCCACCTGCAGTGTAGGCGTTTGATAGGTGGAGGGAGGACTGAGGGGCCCTTAAAAGGGATGAGGGGAGGCGATGGAGGGTGCCGAGAGTGAGAGGTTGGAGGGAGGGAGGGCTGCCCGCTCCAGATGCTGACACAGAAGTATCCCACCTGGGGTGGGGGGCTGGAGGGTGGAGGGTTGAGAAGGTGCGGGGGAAGTGGGGGGTGGTGGAGGGATGGAGGGAGGAGGCGGTGCGAGGGGAGGGAGCGGGGGTGAAGCCGGAGAGGGTGGAGGGTGGAGGGTGTTTTTTCCTTCGAGGCGAGGGGGGTGGAGGAAGCGAGGGGGGAGGGGGAGGGTGGAAGGAAGGGGGGATTGAGGGAGGGGGGTTTGGAGGGACGGGGAGGGAGAGGTTGGAGGAGAGAGGGGGGGTGCGAGGGGAGGAGGGGGAGGGTGGGGGGGGGAAGGGCGGGAGCGAGGGGAGAGGGGCGGGAGGGGGGGAGGGGTGGAGGGTGAGTGAAGGGGGTGGAAGGGTGGGAGGGGGGGGATGCGGGGGGAAGGGAGAGACGGGGTGGGGGAGCGGTGGAGGGCAGTGGGTGGAGTGGGTGAGGGGTGGCGAGGGGTGGAGAGGGGTGATTGAAGAAGGAAAGATGAGGTATGAGGGGCGTGTGGGGGGAGAGGGAAAGGATTGCAAGGAGCGTGGAGGCGGGCAGCGACGGGGAGAAGGAGCGGAGGGGGAGGATAGGGAGGATTGAGGTAGGGAGGGAGCGGGGAGGCTGGAGGGGTAGGGGTGGGGTTGGTGGTGAGGATGGGAAGGAGGGAGCGGGGGGAGGGGTGGAGGGGGGAGGGAGGAGGGGGGGGTGGAGGAGAAGGGGGTGGGAAGGGGGGGAGGGTGGGGGGTGGAGGGGCAAAGGACATGCGAGTTGAAGAGGAGGATCGAGCTGGAGGGTCGGAGGGAGGCAGGCGGGAAGAGGTTATTCGAAAGGATTGTACAAGGTGGATGTTGGGGCTTATGGTCAAATATACTCCCAAGCCCGCAAAGTGCAGACTGCACCCAAAGACCCAAAAAGGCAGAGAAAAAAGAAGGAAGAAAAAAAAGAAAAGACAAACGCAAACAAAAAGACAAGAAAGCAGAACAAAAAAGAAAAGAAAAAGAAAAAAATACGAAAGAAAGAAAAAAGAAGAAGACAATGAAAAAAGCAAGAAAACAGAAGAGAGAAAAAAGAAGGCAGAACATACCCTCCCTCCACCTCCACCCCCACACCTCCCTTCATCCCCTCCCTCCACCCCCCTCCCTCCACCCATCCACCTCACCTCCACCCTCCTCCATACACCCTCTCCCTCCTCCCCCCACCCCTCGTCCCCCCACTCCCTCCTCTTGCCAGCCTACCACCCATTCCTTCTCTGAGCACTTCAACTTCAAAGCCTCCCCACCCCTACACCCACCCACACGCACACAAACACACCACACCACCTCCCCCACCTTGTCCACCCCAACACCCACCAAACTCACCCCCTTTATCCGCCAACTTAGAACACCCAACCATGAGCACCTCTCCTTACCAATAAATTTTGGACGCCCACAAGTGATGTCGTGACTGCCTGTTCTACTTAGGTGCCACCAGCCTGACCGCGGGAAATAAATAACAAGAGGGCCCCCAGCTGGGAGGCGTTTATTGTTTGGACCTACTGAGCCAAGCCGTCATGGGGGAGGTTTGCATTGAGGGGGTTTGGGATTCAGTGGTGCGTGGACAGGGCCCAGTGGTTGTGGTTAGTGGCAGCCTGCCAGTGTGACAATGACTAATTGCGGACTTTTGCCACCAGCTGCAAGGTATAACAAGGCGGTAGCAGGGTGAGCTGCCCTACGGTTTGGCCTACTGAGCCAATGGCCTTCCTGGACGAGCAGTTGCCATTGACGTTGCGGTTTGGCCTAAGACTTAAGTGCCGTGACGTTGGTAGCGCAAAGTCAGTGGTTGTGGCATAGTGTGCTGTTTGTTCGGACGGCAGGCTTTCTACAAGCTGCAGTGCGTTGGAGTCTGCACGGGAATTCTTTTAAGTGGTTTGTTGGCAGGTAAGTGGCCCAGACTGCACCTTGAAGTGTGCTGTTTTGTGTGACGCGCCAAGCTTCCTAAAGCTGCCCTTGCGTTGGGTCTGGGTTAAGTGCGTGGTTGGCAGGTAGTGCCGCAGCCTGCACAGTGTGCTGTTGGTTGGACGGCAAGGTTTCTAAAGCCGGCATTGCGTTGGCGTCTGCACGGTTAAGTCGGTGACGTGGCAGTAGTGGACAGTGACAGTGATGCCCATGTTTTGCGCCGGCCAAGGCTTTCCTACAAGCTGCATTGCGTTGGGTCTGGGCTTAAGTGGTGGTTGGCAGGTAGTGGCAGCTGCAGTGTGCTGTTTGTTGGACGGCCAAGGCTTTCCTACAAGCGCAATTGTTTACGTGGTGGGTCTGCCCGGATGAAGTGGATGTGGGGAAGAGTGGTGCAGTGGGTTGGTTGGTAGTGTTAGGGAGTGAGTGAGTAGGGGTAGTAGGTTTAGGGAGTAGTTTGGTGTGCGATAAGTGGTAGTGAGCGTGTGGTAGTAGAGTAGTGCGATAGTGTGAGTGGCCAGTGTTGTAATGTTTGGCTGCTAGTCGAGGAACTTCCTACAATTGAGTACGTTGAGTTTTGGGCCTAGAGTGAGTGCGATGACAGGATTGTGGCAGTGCACAAGGGTAGTGAGTGTGGACAGCTGACGTGTGCCCCGGCCTTGCGACTGCCTGGCAAGGCCTTCCTAAATGGTGAGTTGCGTTGGGTTGGTCTTGAACGTGCATTTTGTGTCATGAATATTTACTGTATGTATGTTACAGTCCAGGGGTAGGCCAAATAGGCTATGCGGGACTTGGCCCAACGTGATTGCACTTGAGAGGGCAATCCCCACTGTGTCCAGCCTGGATGTACCTTCCAGCGAACATACCAAATTACAAGGTGAGAGAGAGGGGGACGCCTGCCCGAAACATTGACCGTCTCAGCGTTTGCGCTCTCGGCCACCTATTAAGACGCCTGTCAGCGGACGAGGGTGTGCAGCTTCAATGGAGGCTGGACCTATCTTTCTGATTGAAAGGACGTCCGTGCTGAGGGGCCGTGTGGGTGGTGGGTATGGAGTGGCGTGGGGTGAGGGTGCACAGGGGTGGGTGTGTTGGTGTGTGGATGGTGGTGGAAATGAAAGAGCATTGCTATACTGAACCCCAAACAGAAGTTCTGCCGACGGGTGCCCTGAGTGCTCCATGAATATTTTGTGCTCCATGAACATTTCGTGTTACATTAATATTCCGTGTTACATTAATATTTCGTGCTACATTAATAATTCGTGTTACATTAATATTTCGTGTTACATTAATATTTCGTGTTACATTAATATTTTGTGTTACATTTATATTTCGTGTTAGACTAATATTTGTTGACTACATTAATATTTCGTTTTGTTGTTACATTTAATTCGTGCTTACATTAATATTTCCTGTGTTGAGATTATATTCGTGTTCGGACTAATATTTTGTGTTACATTAATATTTCGAATTACATTAATATTTCGTGTTACATTAATATTTCGTGCTACATAAATATTTCGTGTTACATAAATATCTCATGTTACATTAATATTTCAACCACCATGACTGTTTCGTGCTACATGAATATTTACTATTGAGTTTTTGCTTTGTTTTGCATTAATATTGGCAAGTCTTGCATTAATATTGGCAATTTATTTTTTTGCTGAGCCCCCCCCCCTCCCCCCCCCCCCCCCCCCCCATCTGAGGGCGGAGGGAGTCCCCAGCGATGTCACCCGCGTTGCTTTGTACTGCTCGTCCGTCCGACCGACGACTGAGACGAAGCCCAGCAAGTCATCCAATGGTCTCGTAACTATCTGGCTTTGGTCCGCTTAATTGCTTGCCAACACTCTCCGCCAATTTTCCGCGCCGTTTGCAACGCTGCCTTTTAGGACTTGTTGTTTTGTTTTCGAGTCTTGGCAGGTCTTGGCATGAATATTAACAATCGATTCATTTCCATTTTAGGCCATAGGGTCTAGTATTTAGAGATGGTGGTGAGATATTTCAACAAATCACTCCATCACCAACGTACTTGTCTTGGTGTTGAGTGTTGCGTGTTGGTGCTGCTGTCGATGCGTGGTGAAAACTTGGATTGATTAATTGTAGTGCTAAGAAATGGTGCGTGATATGCGTAGAATTGATGTTTTTTTTGTGGTGATGGTGAAATGGGGGGTGGCCCCAGGGGGTAGGGTGGGTGAGATGGGTGGAGTGTAGAGTGTGTGGGTGGGTGTGTGTGTGTGTGTGTGGGGGGGGGAGGGGGGAGGGGAAACAGTGAGTTCAAGGGAGTGGGTGACGGCGACACTAACAGCAGATTCACAACATCAGAGCCAAAACAGTAAAATAAACGCATAGACAAAAAATAGTGTGATGGTGTTGCGTGTTGGTTGTTGGGGTTGGATGTTGGTGTTGAAAGTGTTGGTGATGGTTGATTGGTGTTGGTGATTATATGGTGTTAGTGCTGGTGTGACTGGGTGTGTGTGTTGTTTGGCGTGTGGGGGGGGGTGGGGGGAGTGCTAGCAGGGAGGGGCGAAAAAAGAGCAGGGGCGGAGAAAGACATCAAGCAAATCACACCATCACACCAAGTCACAGCATTGCCAACCTACTTGTAAAAGGGATGGGATATTGACAATCGATTCATTTCCATTTTAGGCCATAGGGTCTAGGATTTAGAGATGGTGGTGTTGTGAGAATATCAACAAAAATTAATAAACACAACATAATATTGTATCTGTGTGTTGGAGTGGTGATGTTGATGGTGGATGATGGTGTTGATGTGTTGGTGTGTTGG
>JACBWV010000506.1:3372838-3460338 GCA_013435795.1 Chlamydomonas sp. ICE-L
GGTGTTGAAGTGTTGGTGTTGGTGTGGTGCTGTTGATGTGGTGCTGGGCTGGTTGATAGGTGTCGGTGTTGGTGTTGTGTTGTGTGTGTTGGTTGTGTTGGTGTTGGGGTTGGTGCCTGTTTGGAAGTTGTGTTTGTGGTGTCGCGGACTGGTGGTGTGTGGTGCGGTTGGTGTTGGTGTTGGTTGGTTGGTGTTTGTGTGTGTGGCTGGTGCTGGTGTTGGTGTTGGTGTGGTGGTGGTGTTGGTGATCGTGTTGGTGTTGGTGTTGGTGTTGGTGTTGGTGTTGGTGTTGGTGTTGGTTTTGGTGTTGGTGCTGTTGATGGTGGTGCTGGTGTTGGTGTTGGTGTAAGACCTGGTGGTGCTGGTGCTGTTTGTTTTGTGGTGGTGGTGCTGGTGGGTGGGGGTGGGGGTGGGGTGTGGTGTGGGGAGGGGGGGGGCAGTGGTGACAGAGATACTCCAGGAGATCACGCCACCACACCAAATCAGTAAATCACAGCATCGCCAACCTACCTGTACAAGGGATGTGCGTAGTTGTCTGGTTCGGCGAAGTTGACAAAACTGTGGTTGGATGAGTCGCCAGCTATTGGGTGGGGGTAGAGGCTGGGAGTCAACTGGGGGCTGAAAAGTGTGACCTTCTTGCTTCCTGTGACAACACACCTGTATGAGTGACAACAAACCTGTATGAGTGGGTCGTTATCCGGGGTAACAGCCCATTTCAGTGATATATATTGGTCTAGTGGTATTCCAAATTACTGAAACAAAGAAGGGCCACGGGTTTGATTTCCCCTACGGTCACCCTTAGCGTTGCAGGTCGTTGTCAACCACGATGGTACCTTGTCCATTTGAGGTGGTAGACCGTTCTCTGCCCGCGTACGACAGGTTCCCTTAATACCACGCCCCACCAGGCGTTCTTATTACTTTTTCCAGGGCAAGGGGGGGTGTTAAGTCAGTGCAAGTTAATTGATGACTAGGTGAACCTAAGCCGACACAGGGAATGAGTGACTACACACCTGTTGAAGCGGGGGGGGGGGTGAGGGGGGCGGGGGGGGGCAGGGGGGGCTCTGGGGTGAGTCGGGGGGTAGTGGGGTGGGGGGGGGGGGGGGGGGCGGGGGGGGAGTGCAGGTGACGGTGGTGGTGGTAGTTGGGGTGAGTCGGAGTAGTGGGTGGTGTGTGGGGGGGGGTGGGGGGACGGGCACCAAGGGGGGGGGTAGGTCAGTGTCAATGATGTTGGTGGTTGGCCCCCCCAGTGCAAACTAACTGGTTGGCCCCCTCAACCTCACACTTGCTAATAAGATGTACCATTTATGTATTTATTTATTTAGGTCGGTGCAAGCCAAGTGATGACTAGGTGAACCTAAATCGCACAGGAAATGAGTGACTACACACCTATACAAGGTATATATATATATATATATATATATATATATATGTACACGCAGTGAACCAGTGGCTGACAGGGTACTACTACTTGCCAAATTGGTTAGCGCTTAAAGCGCACAAACGCCAAATTGGTCAGCGCTTTTTAGTGCAAAAAGTGCAAAAACTGTGCGCTGCGCCCACAGGGGGTTGAAAAACTGCGCGAAACGCGCAGATGGGCTCAAAAAGGCAGCGCGGCACTGCGCTGCCGCGCGCGCTTAGTAGTACCCTGGTGGCTGATAGAGCGACCACTCACTGGTAGGGATCAGGGTAATGGATGGGTGGGTGGGTGGGTGGGTGGGTGGGTGTTGAGATTAAGGGAGCAGTGGCTGGGTGTCTGGGAGGGTGTCTGGGAGGGTGGGTGGGAGGGTGGGTGAGATTAAGGGGGCGCTCTTACCAGGGTAATTCAAAGCGCGCGCTTTTGCGCTTTTGAGCGCTGACTTTCTGACTCCCTCTGCGCTGTAAGCGCAGCTTTTTGCAACCCCCTGTGGGCGCAGCAAGCAAATTTTGTGCTTTTTGCACTACAAAGCGCAGTTTTTTTGTTTTCAAGTGCGCTAAAGCGCTGGCCAATTTGGCCATTTGAAGTACCCTGGTAGGGATAGGCAATATGGTATCAGATGATATCATGTCATCATACGATAGCATATGATAGCATATGATGCCGGCAGTCTGACTAGGCTAAAAGTACCATTTATATTCAATATCATATGATGCAATTTGTATGATATCATATGATATCATACTCGCCTTTGGTCAAAATCATATGATATCATACTCGCCTTTCGTCAAAATCATATGATATGCCGATCCCTACTTACAGGAGATTGTCATGTGGGTCGTAGTGGATGTTGGAGCGGCTACCCCTGCATGAAGGCAGGCAGAGAGATCGGTGAGAAATAGCAACACTAGGCCTCTAACCTATTAGTTTATAAATACACATGTATAACCTCTTAGTTCAGAAATACATGTTTTTAAACTCTTGGTTTCTAAATACATATTTATAATCTCTTAGTTTATAAACAAATATGTATAACATCTTAGTTAATAAACAAATATTTTTAATAGATTAGTTCATAAATACATATTAATAACTTATCAGTTAATAAACAAATTTTTGTAACCTCTTAGTATATAAATAAAAGTAATAATAGTATAATAGTATAAAAGTAATAATAGTATAATAGTATAAAAGTAATAATAGTATAATAGTATAAAAGTAATAATAGTATAATAGTATAAAAGTAATAATATTATAATAGTATAAAAGTAATAATAGTATAATAGTATAAAAGTAATAATAGTATAGTAGTATAAAAGTAATAATATTATAATAGTATAAAAGTAATAATAGTATAATAGTATAAAAGTAATAATAGTATAATAGTATAAAAGTAATAATAGTATAATAGTATAAAAGTAATAATAGTGTAATAGTATAAAAGTAATAATAGTATAGAAACAAATATGTAAAACCTCTTAGTTTATAAATAAAAATTTACAACCTTTCAGTTTATAAAAAAAATTGTACAACTTCTTAGTTTATGAACAAATGACAATAACCTCTTAGTTTATAAGTAAATAGTAATAACCTCTTAGTTGATAAACAAATATTTTTAACATATTAGTTTATAAATACATATTAATAACTTCTTAGTTAATAAACAAAAAATTATAACCTCTTAATATATATACAAATATGTATAACCCGAGGGGGGGGCAGGATTAAAGTTTGCAGACCGCATGTTCGGAAATTGTTTTTTCACCCCTGACCAACCCACCTACCCCCCCCCCCCCCCCCCACGCCACGAGGCTTCATATCTGGACACCCAAGCAGCATAACATAGTGAGAGGGGGGTCCATAGACATCATCCCGCCAAAGCCTTTCCAACCATGCAACCAAAATAAAAAATATCAAGTTTGGACAAAGTTATTCAGTTTTAAATATTTTTACAATTTTGTTGGGTAGCTCAGTAGACTGCGCCCTTGGAGGAGATCACTCAGGTATGAAAATGACTGAAGACGTTATTTATCTGTCTATCTAGCATTATCATCATCATTATCATGATTTGATTGACTCAAATTGTATTCTGGAGCCTGAGGGTCTGCTTGAGTGTGGTGGGGGTGGGTGAGGGGGATGGTGTGTGTGTGTGGTGTGTGGGGTGGAGGGTTGTGTGTGGTGGTGGTGGTGGTGGTGGGGGGGGGCGGGGGGGGCTAGACCCCAGGCTTGACTGCTTTAGGAACCTCGTCAGGGACCAGAATTCAGAACGCGCATACGGACGCCCGTTTTTCAGCACAAAAAAACTGGCGTCCAGCCTGGCGTTCAGCCTGGATGTGCCTTCCAGGGCACCCACCAATTACACACTGGGTGTAACAGACTAACGTCTGCAGATTTGTACTCTTCTCGTTGATCCCTTTTCAATGGTGCACTTAACGCTAAAAAAATCTCACTGGCAAGAATGTTACACAAAGTACAAATAAAGTTGAAAAACGGTCCCCCCCCCCCTCCCCCCCCCCTCTATCTCGGCCACCTGTCGGTTTATCGACGTGATTTTTTTGTATCAACTATTGCTTGCGGTTCTCTATCAATATCGAACATGAGGTACAAAATATTTTTTTCTTGCCCCCCCCCCCCTCAGTATAACCTCTTAGTTTATAAATAAATATTAATAACCTCTTCGTTTATAAATAAATATTACCGGTAATAACCTCTTGGTTTATAAATACATATTTATAACCTCTTACTTTATAAATAATTATTAATAACCTCTTAGTTCATAAAAAAATGTTTATAATCTCTTTGTTTATAAGCAAATATTAATACCCTCTTAGTTTATAAATACATATTAATAACCTCTGAGTTTATAAATAAATATTAATAACCTCTTAGTTTGCAAATAAATATTAATAACCTCTTAGTTTATAAACACATATTTATAACCTCTTATCTCATAGTTAGAAATAAATAGTTTGCCTCGCCTATTACGAGGTGTGAGGTTGAAGAGGCCCGCCCGTTTGCTTGCATTGGGGACAACCACCAATCCTCTTATATTACTATCTTCGAGTACTGCATCCCACACAGCATGCAGCATATACAGACAAAGAGAGCCGTGAGAAATAGACACCCCTAGGCCTCTAAATTCTTAGTTGACTGTATCAAAGTGCCGTTTCCCAGGCAGCATACAGCATATACAGACACAAAGAGCCGTGAGTAATGGCCACCCTTATGCCTCTAAACTTTTAATTTACTGTAACCAAGTGCCATTTCCTTGGCAATATACAGCATTTGCACAAACCCAGAAACAGGGACCCTGACAAAGAGAGGTGTGGGAAATAGCCCCCTTAGGCCTCTGAATTACTTTGCTATACCCAAATACCATTTCCCAGGTAGTATACAGCATTTGCACAAACCCAGAAACTGGGACCCAGACTAAGAGAGCTGTGGGAAATAGTCCCCTTAGGCCTCTGAATTAGTTTACTATACCCAAATACCATTTCCCAGGTAGCATACAGCTTTTGCAGCGACCCAGGCAAAGAGAGCCCCCCCTAGGCCGCTTCATTGTTTACTATTTTTAAGTACAGCATGTTCTCAGGCTCAGACTCAGACAAAGAGAGCTGCGAGAAATAGCCCCTAGGCCTCTAAATTCTTAGTTGACTGTATCAAAGTGCCGTTTCCCGGGTAGCACGCAGCATTTGCACGGACCCAGACACCAGGACGCAGACAAAAAAGTAGTGGGAAATAGACCCCCTAGGCCTCTAACCTCTTAGTTTACTACAACCAAGTGCCATCTCCCATGTAGCATTGTATTGCTTGCTAGATTATGGATATAAACGTATATTTTGGCCCATGAAACGTAGATTAGCATATTAAGTACCCTTGAGCAACCTTGACTCTCACCATAATTGACCATACGCCAGGGAATCAATGCCCGCTGTGGGTTGTGGGTCGTGGGTTAGGGTGGGTGAGTGGGTTGTGGGTTGTGGGTTGTGGGTTAGGGTGGTGGGCTTAGGGGTGGGCTGTGGGTTGTGGGTTGTGGGTCGTGGGTTAGGGTGGGTGGGCTTAGGGTGGGCTATGGGTGTGGGTTGTGGGTTAGGGTGGGTGTGGCTTAGGGTGGGGCCGTGGGTGGTGGGTGGTGGTTAGGGGTGCGTGGGCTTAGGGTGGGCTGTGGGTGTGGGTGGTGGGTTAGGGTGGGTGGGCTTAGGGTGGGCTGCGGGTTGTGGGTGGTGGGTTAGGGTGGGTGGGCTTAGAGTGGGCTGTGGGTTGTGGGTGGTGGGTTAGGGTGGGTGGGCTTAGGGTGGGCTGTGGGTTGTGGGTGGTGGGTTAGGGTGGGTGGGCTTAGGGTGGGCTGTGGGTTGTGGGTGGTGGGTTAGGGTGGGTGGGCTTTGGGAGGCCCGTGGGTTGTGCATATCTGATGGTTGTGGGAGGAGTCAGCAGCCACAGGCTTATATGTGTATGTGACAGTCCAGGGGTAGGCGGAATAGGCTAAAGGGACTTGCCCAACCGTATAGGAAGGGCTTAAAAAGAAAAAGCACTGATGAAGTGAGCCCCAAACAATCGTTTTACCGACGAAGGCCCTGATTTCGTGCTGAAGTGATAATTTAATTCTACAGGTAGATATACATATACACACCCTGTTGATTATGTGGGAATGGTTGGAAGACCCCCCCCCCCACACACACACATACACACACACACACAAACACACAAACACACACACACACACACACACACACAAACACACACACGGAAGTTGTTGATCAACACCCCATGTAACCATCGACTAAGTCCCTTTATCACTGCCCTGATTTCGTGCTACAGTGATAATTAAATTCTACAATATGATTAGCATACAGCCTTTGCTAGAACCCAAACAAAGAGAGCCGTGAAAAATAGCCGACCTAGGTCTCTAACCTCTTAGTTTACTATCGACAAGTGCCGTTTTCCAGGCTGCATACAGCATTATCAGGGACTCAGACAACTAAAACCCGTGAGAAACGGCCACCCCTGTGCCTCTTTACCTCTTAGTTTACTATCTACAAGTGCCGTTTCCCAGGCTGCATACAGCATTATCAGGGACTCAGACAAAGAAAGCTGTGAGAAACAGCCACCCCTAGGCCTCTTTACCTCTTAGTTTACTGTCTCCCCGTAAATAAATAAATATATAAATCGTACGCCATTTTACGAGGCGTGAGGTTGAGGGGGCCAGCCCGCTAGCTTTCACTGGGGCCAACCACCAGAATCCCAAAAATCAGATGTGTACTGCCAGAGAATAAGGGTGTACTGCCAGAGAATAAGGGTGTACTGCCAGAGAATAAGGGTGTACTGCCAGAGAATAAGGGTGTACTGCCAGAGAATAAAGATGTACTATCACTTGATGCACATCTACAGGTTGGTACTGGTCGGAGGCAGGGTACTACAAATCGCGCGCGGCAGCACGATTTCGCGCACGCTTTTTGAGCCCCACTGCGCGTTTCTGTGCACTGTCAGCTGATGCACATCCACATGCCCTGGTAATACAAATAGTTGCACAGTCATCACGTACTAACCACATAACACCATACCCCCCCCCACACCCCCACCCCCACCCGCACCCGCACCCGCACCCGCACCCGCACCCGCACCCGCACCCGCATCCGCATCCGCATCCGCATCCGCATCTGCACCCACACCCACACCCACACCCACACCCACACCCACACCCACACCCACACCCACACCCACACCCACACCCACACCCAAACCCACACCCACACCCACACCCACACCCACACCCACACCCAAGGGGTGCGCTGTCACCTGATGCACATCCAAAGGTTGGTACTAGTGAGAGGAGGCATGCCCTGGAGGCATTCAGGAGTGCTGATGTCATCCAAGAGAGGGCTAAGCCCCCCTGGTGATAGGCTTTGCTGTGCGAGATAGAGGAAGGGGCCAGCTTCCCCTGCAGCAGCCTTAATTCCCTCCTGGAGAAACTTGGAGAACCTGAAAGGCGGAAGTGTTGATTATTTGAGGTTCGAAGGTTGTTTACGGCTAGTGGTGGTAGTGGTGGTGGTGGTAGTGGTAGTTTCCTCCTGGAGAAACTTGGAGAACCTGAAAGGCGGAAGTGTTGATTATTTGAGGTCTGAAGGTTGTTTACGGCTAGTGGTGGTGGTGTTGCTAGTGGTGGAGGTGGTGGTAGTGGTGGTGGTGGTGGTGGTGGTAGTTCCCTCCTGGAGAAACTTGGAGAACCTGAATGGCGGAAGTGTTGATTGCTTACGCTTCAAAGGTTGAGTACTGCTAGTGGTAGTGTTGTTGGTGTTGTTGTTGTTGGTGTTGGTGGTGTTGGTGTTGGTGTTGTTGGTGTTGTTGTTGTTGGTGGTGATGGTAGTTCCCTCCTGGAGAAACTTGGAGAACCTGAATGGCGGAAGTGTTGATTGCTTATGCTTCAAAGGTCGTTTATGGCTAGTGGTAGTGTTGTTGTTGTTGTTGTTGTAGGTGGTGGTGGTGGTGGTGGTAGTGGTGGTGTTGGTAGTGTTGGTAGTGGTGGTGGTGGTGGTGGTAATGGTAGTTCCCTCCTGGAGAAACTTGGAGAACCTGAGATGGGAGGGGTGATTAGTGTAGGTTTTGAATTTGAAGGTGTGGAGCATGGATAGTGGTGTTGTTTTGGTTGTTGTTGGTGTTGTTGGTGGTGGGGTGGGTGGGGGTGGTGGTGGTTGGGGCTTGGCTGGTCTGTGGGTGGATGGTGGTTGGTGGTTGTTGGTGTTGGTGGTGGTGTTGGTGGGGGAGGGTGTAGTGGTGGTGGTGGTGGGGGTAGTGGTTGGTGGTGGTGGTGGTGGTGGTGATGGTGATGGGTGGATTGATGGTGATGGTAATGGGGGTGGTAGTAGTGATTGATCGGCATAGTGGGTTGTGTTGGTGTGGTGGTGGTAATGGTGATGGTTAGTGGAGGGGGTGGTGGTGTTGGTGTGGTGGTGGTGATGGTAGTGGTGCGTGGTGTATGGTGGTGGTGTGGTGGTTGGTGGTGGTGGTGAGTGGTGATGGTGATGGTAGTGGTGGTGGGTAGTAGATAATGGTAATGGTTGGTGGTAGGTGGTAGTGGTGGTGGTGGTAGTGGTTGATGGTAGTGGATGGTATGAGTGCGTAGGTGGTGGTGGGATGGTGGTGGTGGTGGTGTGGTGGTGGTGGTAGGTGGTGGTAGGTGGTAAGTGGTGCGTGAGTGGTTGGTGATGGTAGTGGTGGTGGATGTGGTGTTGACGTGATTAAGTGGTGTTGGTCGGTGTTGGTGAGTAGTGGTGTGATTGTGTGGGTAGTTGGTGTTGGTTTGGTTTGGGTTGGGTGAGTGTTGGGGTGTGGGTGTGTAGGGGTGGTGGTGATGGGGTGATGGTAGTGGTGGGGGGGGTGGATAATGTAGTTGGTGGTGGTAGGGTGGGGGTGGTAGGGTGGAGGGTAGGTGGTGGTGGTGGGAGGTGGGGTGATGGTTTTTGGAGTGTGGGTGGTTGTTGGTTGGTAGTGTGGTGGTAGTGTTGGTGGTTAGGGGGTGAGTGCAGTTGTTGGGGGTGGTGGTTAGTGTTGGTGTTGGCTGTTGGTGTGGGGTGTGGGTGGTGGTGGTGGTGTGGAGTGTTTGTGTGGTGTTGGTGTTGGTGGTGGTGTTGGTGTTGTGTGGTGTTGGTGGGGTGTTGGTGTTGGTGTTGGTTGTTGGGGTTGGTTTGTTGGGTGTTAGTGTGGTGATGAGTGTGGTGCTGGTGTTGGTGTTGGGTGCTGGGGTTGGCTGTTGGTGTGGTGTTTGCGTGTTGGTGTTTGTCGAGGGTTGGTGTTGTTGGTGTTGGTGGTGGTGTTGGTAGTGGTAGTAGTGGTTTTTTCAAGCATAGCAAGGGGTTATGGCGTAGAGGAAGACAAAGAACGTGAGAGGGGGTA
Source organism: Chlamydomonas sp. ICE-L (assembly GCA_013435795.1). NCBI lineage: Eukaryota > Viridiplantae > Chlorophyta > Chlorophyceae > Chlamydomonadales > Chlamydomonadaceae > Chlamydomonas > Chlamydomonas sp. ICE-L. The sequence goes on from JACBWV010000506.1 coordinate 3,382,143, forward strand.
AGCTATACATTACCTGCGTAAGCAACTTTATAATATTTGACCACCATCCACCTTCCCCACCCCCCACCCCACCCACCCCCTAACACAACCACAACACATAACACACACACTGTTAGTATATTGCCTAACCTGGATGTAACAAACACAACATACATACAAACACACTCAGACCAAAAAACCCCGAATACCACAACCCACAACCACCATCACACTCAGCTGACCCACCCACACACTACCCCGATTCACCTCCCACCCACCACCAACACACAAACACAAACACTACCCGACTCACAACCACAACCACACACACTCACATGCAATCGAACCCAACCTCACCCCAATCCCCACCCCCATCCCAACACAACCCAACCCACAACAACAAAGCGATCTACCATGGAATCAACACCAAACAACAACACCACTCACATGCGATCAAAACCACCTCACCCCCACCACCCCTCAAACACAACACGGCGCACTACACGACTCACCAAACAACCACCAACCAACCAACCACCACCACACAACCACCATCCACCCCACAACACTCACCTGCACTCCACCCCACCTCAACCACTCCAATTCCACACCACCCCCACAACAATACCCGACTCACACCCACCACCACCACACCACAACACTCACCTCTGACCACTCCACCCCATCTCACCCACCCACACGCGCACAACCCTGAATCACCACCACCACCACCACCACCACCACCACACTCACCTGCGCTTCCACCCCACCTACCCCACCCCCCCACCCACACCCCTCACACACAACACGCGTTTCACTACCCTGACTCACTCACCACCACCACCCACCACACCACACTCACCTTGCACTCACCCCAAATCACCACCCCAACCCCACCCCACACACAAACACGCGCACTACCTTGATAACACCACAAACACAATCACCTGACGCTCACCCACTCCCCCCACCCCCACCCCACCCCACCCCACCCCCACAACGCCGCCACTACCATTGACTCACCCCCCAACACCACCCACCCACAACCACAATCACATGCCACGCCACCCACAGCACCGTACCAACCCCCACCCCCACACAAACACGCACAATCACGGACGCACCACCACCACCACACGCACCGGCACGCACCCCCAACCGCCCCCCCACCACTCCACACCCACAACCACACCACACCACAACACCACCACACCACACCACACCACACCACATCCCACCACCAGCCACACCACACTCACACCACAACCACACCACACACACACACACTACGCGCACATCCTGCTCACCACCACCACACTCACCTGCACTCCACCCCACCTCCCCCCACCACCCCCACCCCAACCCCAAACACACGCGCACACTACCCTGACTCACCACACAACCCCACCACCACCACAAACTCACCGCCACTCCACCCCCACATACCTACCCCACCCACCCCCAAAAAAACCGCTGCACTACCCTGATCACCACCACCACCACACTCACCTGCACTCCCCCCCACCCCCCACCCCCACCCCCCCAACCCCACACCCCACCCCACCCCACCCCACAAACACACACAAGCGAACTACCTGATCACCACCCACCACACTCACCTGCACTCCACTGGCTCGTGTTGCGCAAGATCCCCAAAGAATATTTCTGACTTTGAGTGCATTATCTGCAGGGAAAGAGCGAGGTAGGTTAAAAAAAAATACAACCCTACCATTCTTCTCAAATCTCACCTACCCTACTTAACTACCAATCTCACAAATGGCACCAATCTCACTAACTTCAACAAACCTCACCAAGTTCAACAAACCTCACCAACCTCACCAACCTCACCAACCTCACCAACCTCACCAACCTCACCAACCTCACCAACCTCACCAATTTCACCCTACCTCGCTCTTCCCAATCTTACCAATCTCACCAAGCTACCAACCTCAAAAATTTCACCAACCTCAAAAAACCTCACCAACCTACCAATCTCACCAATTTTACCCTACCTCGCTCTTCTCTATCTTACCAATCTCACCAAGCTACCAAACTCAAACATTTCACCAACCTCACCAACTTCACCAACCTACCAATCTCACCAATCTCACCAATTTCACCGATCTCGCTCTTCTCAATCTTACCAATCTCACCAACCTCACCGACCTAAAAAAACCTCAGCACCCTACCTATCCCACTAAGTTTAGCAACCTCCAAAAACCTCAGCAACCTACCAATCTCACCAATCTCACCAATTTCACTGAGTTTACCGACCATGCACTTTCCTTGCAGAAATAATGCACTCGAATTCGCTCTTCACAATCTCACCGATCTCACCAACCTCAAAAAACGTCAGCACCCTACCAATCTAACTAAGTTTACCAACCTACAAGTCTCACCAATCCCACTAAGTTTACCGACCTCTCTCTTAATCAATTCACCAATTGGTAGGTTGGTGAGGTTGGTAGGTTGGTGAGATTGGATAGGAATGGTAGGATGGTGAGTTTTATTAGGGCGGTAAGAATAACGAGGTTTGTGAGATAGGTGAGGAATTGTAGGATTGTGTAGTTTGTGGAGTTGTCTGGTTCGTGAGGTTGGTGAGATTGGAGAGATTGTTAAGACTGGGGGGGGTGATGAGGTTGTTAAGATTGGAAAGGCATGGTGGGGTTGGTAAGGCTTTTGGAGGTTGTTGAGATTGGTGGGGTTGGTGAGATTGGTGAGGAATGGTAAGGTTTGTGTGGTTTGTGAGGTTGTCAAGGTTATCAGGGTTGGTGAGGTTGGTAGGATTGGTAAGGCTGTGTGGGGGTGGGGGGTGGGGGGGTGGGTGGGTGGGGGGGGGGGGGATGAGGCTGGTGAGATTGGAGAGGAATGGTAGGGTGGTAAGGTTGTTGGGGGTTGTTGAAATTGGTGGGGTTGGTGAGATTGGTGAGGAATGGTAGGTTTGTGTAGTTGTTGGGGTTGTGGGGTTCGTGAGGCTGGTGAAATTGATAAGATTGGGGGCTGGGGGGTTGATGAGGTTGGTAAGATTGGAGAGGAATGGTAGCTTGATAAGGTTTTGGGGGGTTGTTGAGATTTGTGGGGTTGTTGAGATTGGTGAGGGATGTTCAGGTTTGTATAGTTTGTGGGGTTGTCGGGTTGGTGTGGTTGGTCAGATTGGTAAGGATGGGGGGGGAGGGGGGGGGGGGGGGGGGGGTTAAGATTGGAGAGGAATGGTAGGTTGATAAGGTTTTTTGGGGGAAGGAGGGTGGGGGGGGGGGGGGGGGGGGGGGGGATATTTGTGGGGTTGGTGATATTGGTGAGGAATGGTAAGGTTTGTGTAGTTTGTGGGGTTGTCGGTGTTGGTGAGCTTGGTAAGGCTGGGGGATTGTCGGGGTTGGTAAGATTGGAGAGACTGGGGGGTTCATGAGGTTGGTAAGGTTGGAGAGGAATGGTAGGTTGGTAAGGTTTCGGGGGGTTGTTGAGATTTTTAGGGTTGGAGAGATTGGTGATGAATGTTAAGGTTTATACAGTTTGTGGGGTTGTCGGGTTGGTGTGGTTGGTCAGATTGGTAAGGATGGGGGGGGGGGGATGAGGTTGGTAAAATTGGAGAGGAATGGTAAGGTTTGTGTAGTGTGTGGGGTTGGTGAGGTTGGTGAGGAATGGTAAGGTTTGTGTAGTGTGTGGGGTTGCCGGGGTTGGTGAGGTTGGTAAGACTGGAGAAAAAGGTAGGTTGGTAAGGCTCTCTGGGGTTGTTGAGATTTGTGGTATTGGTGAGATTGGAAAGGCTGGGGGGTTGATGAGGTTGGTAAGATCGGAGAGGAATGGTAGGTTGATAAGGATTTGAAGGTTGTTGAAATTTGTGGGTTTGGTGAGATTGGTGAGCAATAGTAAGGTTTGTGTAGTTTATGGAGTCGTCGAGGTTGGTAAGATTGGAGAGGAATGGTAGGGTTGTAAGGTTTTTGAGGTTGTTGAGATTTGTGGGGCTGTTGAGATTGGTGAGCATTAGTAAGGTTTGTGTAGTTTATGGAGTCGTCGAGGTTGGCGAGATTGGTAAGATTTGTAAGGCTGGGGGGGTTGATGAGGTTGGTAAGATTGGAGAGGAATGGTAGCTTGGTAAGCTTTTTTAGGTTGTTGAGATTTGTGGGGTTGGTGAGATTGGTGAGGAATGGTAAGTTTTGTGTAGTTTGCGGGGTAGCCGGGGTTGGTGATGTTGGTAAGGCTGGCGGGCTACCCTTAAAAAGGCTACCCTTTAAAAGCGACCAAAACCGGTAGGGATTCCGTTGTTGTTATACCTGTGACCCCCCCCCCCCCCCCCCCCCCCCCCCCCTGATGCAAACCTGTACTTCGCTATCTCCAGCCAAACGCTCCCCCCCCACCCCCCCCCCCCCCCCCCCCCCTTTGATGCAACCTGTACTTCACTGTCTCCACCAAACCTCCCCCCCCCCCCCCCCCCCCCCCCCCCCCCCCCCCCCCCCTGTACTTCGTTGTCTCCAGCCACCCCCCTCATACACACCTGTACTACTTCGCTGTCTCCAGCCAAACGCTGAAAGTGCTGCAGCCCAGATGGTGGTGACCACAGCTGGCATGCGGGCCACTGCAGTACAAGCCCTGGCAATGTGAGAGGTTGACCTGGCAATACAGTGAGAGATGATGTAGATCAGCACAGTGAGAGATGATGTACATCAGCACAGTGAGAGATGGTGTACATCAGCACAGTGAGAGGTGACGTGCATTAACACTCTGAGAGATGATGTACATCAGCACAGTGAGAGATGGTGTACATCAGCACAGTGAGAGATGATGTACATCAGCACAGTGAGAGATGATGTACATCAGCACAGTGAGAGATGATGTAAATCAGCACAGTGAGAGATGGTGTACATCAGCACAGTGAGAGATGATGTACATCAGCACAGTGAGAGATGATGTACATCAGCACAGTGAGAGATGGTGTACATCAGCACAGTGAGAGATGATGTACATCAGCACAGTGAGAGATGATGTACATCAGCACAGTGAGAGATGATGTACGTCAGCACAGTGAGAGATGGTGTACATCAGCACAGTGAGAGATGATGTACATCAGCACAGTGAGAGATGACGTACATTAAACACTGAGAGATGATGTACATCAGCACAGTGAGAGATGATGTACATTGGGGTGTGGCCACTGTTTATTTGTGGGGGCTAATCATGGCAGCTTCCCACCAGCCAGGGATTTTTATTTCCGCTATATATAGCGATCGCTAGTTTTGACCCCGTTTTAGCGAAAATATAGCTATAAAAAAGAAAAAGAAAAAATAATTGCCCTTAATGGCCCTGAAAAGCAGGGGGGGGGCAACTTCTAACCAAAATGACCCCATCGTCCAACTTTGTAGATATCATATAGAGGATGAAGAATCCGGTTTGATTTGGCCCAGTAGAAAAAAAGTAACGGTCCTCCTAAGTTTGGGGCCGCAGGGGGGGGGGGGGGGGGGGGGGGGGGTCAAAGAACAATTCTGACATTTTCAAAAAATTATGTACTTTCCAGGCACTTTTTTTCTAGCCCTCAGAATGACATGGGAGAGGAACTACGGTGTTCCTCTACTAAAAACCAGTCAAAAAATGCTATTGGGGGAGAGACCCACCACATATTGCGCAGGGCACATGGGGGGGGGGATCCAGGGTCTCTCTCTCTCTCTCTCTCTCTCTCTCTCTCTCTCACTCTCTCTCTCACACACTCTCTCTCTCTCTCTCTCTCTCTCTCTCTCCACACACACAACGCCCTAACCAACACTTGTACAACGACGTACAGAGCGAGACCTCATTCTTCTTTTTCCCTTCCCGTCACTGTGCTTCTGTATTCGTTCTGGTGACTAGTGCTAGTTGATGTTATTCGATGGACCCACAATCAAAGGGCACTACCTGTGACAAGTGCGGTAAACAATTGCTTAGCGGCTACCACAGAACCTTAGAGCGCCTTCAGAATTCTCTTGCGTGCCTGGCTGATTATTTGATGCCTGATTGAAGCTTGGATTGAAGGCCTGATTATTGAAGAATATTGAAGGTGGGCACATTAGGGGCTAAGGGGCCCTGACCCACAACCCCCACCAAACAAAGTAACATTGATGATGATTTTCCATGTTTCAAACATTCCCGATGGTCTCTAGTCCAACCTCAATGGATAGGCCTTTAAAATCCCTGTAAAATGAGCCTAATTAGACACCATTACACTAAGTGGTGGCTGAGATAGTGACTGTGCAGTGGGTTCCGGAGCCGGGGGGGGGGGGGTCTGCGGAAGGGTGCCTCAGCACTTTTTTGGGATGGGGTCTTTCACTTTTTTTTTGCCCCCCCCTTGCTGAAAAGCTATAAAAAGCTACAGAAAGCACTAAAACGCTGTCCCTGGAGGAGGCCTAAAACTGTCAAGCTAGAATAAACTCACTTTCAGATTTGAAAAAAAAATCACTGCCACCAGCCCTACTAGTAGGGACCGGCATATCATATGATTTTGACCAAAGGCGAGTATGATGTTATATGATATCATACAAATTGCATCATATGATATTGTATATAAATGGTAACTTTGGCCTAGTCAGACTGACAGCATCATATGATATCATTTGACGACACGATATCATATAAATATATGATATCATGCCGCCGTTTCCTACCCATTAGCAAGCCACTGGGACAAGCCCAAAGCTTGCAGCTACATTGTTATGCCTGTCATGTCGTATTTCAAACACACTAGCTAGCTTGAGTTTTGGCCCAAGGGCACTGAAATGGGGCTGCCTAGAAGCTCGTACATGTAGCCCAAAAATGAAACAGTGCAGTACATTTGAATGTGGCTAATGGAGCTGGCAAGAAGCTGCGGTGCGTTACCCCAAAAAGCTCACAGTCAGCTCCAACAGCCAGCCACTGGGTTTAGCCCAAACTTTCAGGTGCATTGAAATGCACGTCATGTCAGCTTTCAGACACACTAGCTAGCTTCACGTTTGGCCCAAGGAGGGTGGAAAGATCCTCACAGGGACTGAGAGTCAGGCAATGATAAAATGTGTGGTCAGCCAACCAGGGCCTATTTGGTCCAGTGTTTTTATGTAATTATGTAAGCTCTACGATATTATTTTTATTATGTAAGCTCTACGATATTATTTTTATTATGTAAGCTCTACGATATTATTTTTATTATGTAAGCTCTACGATATTATTTTTATTATGTAAGCTCTACGATATTATTTTATTATGTAAGCTCTACGATATTATTTTTATGTAATTATGAAAGCTCTGGGAAATTTCTGGAATGTTCAATATCGTTTTTCCTTGAGCAAAACTGTAATCATGCCAATATCGTGCAGAACGGTTATTGATGTTTTCATCTCCCCTTCGTGGAGACCCAGGAATCAGACCTGATCGATTATTAATGTAGTACTAGCATTTGAGCCCGTCGTTCCAACAGGAGGACCCCCGTGGCCACGTCAGCGACAGGTCTCGGAAAATCGAGATCGGAGACTCGCTGCCACCTGGGCGACAGGTCAGTAAGATATGAAACCAAAAGCCCAACTGCCTAGGCCAAAAGCGGCTAAACCCGTGACCGACAACGCGCTATTATATATAGGATTAATATATTATTAATGTATTATTACTGTATTAATTAGTAAAAAAACTTAGTATAAACACTGAAGTAGGCTGCAAGGTAGTGTCCTACCTCTGAGTAACGTGAAAATACAAGGCAATATGAAAATATGCTGACATCTAACAAACAGCAGCCCATCCCAGTAGCAACAATGGTGATGCATCATAATTGCCATGACAATGGATAACTGTACAAAAGCAGTTACATTGCATAAAAGTAGCTGCAACAGTAAACAACAGTAGCAAAAAAGCATGCATGGCATTCCACTGTTATGCCTTTCATTTAGTATCACCTTCCCCTTGATGCAGCAGCAATTTTCGACGCAGATGATCAGTCCCAGGAGGAGACATGCTACAGCTCAATGAGGTTTCCCTTAAGCAAGAGATTGGCTATGGATGTATGACATGGATGGATATAGGATACGGATGATGGGGATCCTTCTGGCAAGTCCTCCTGACAAATACTCCTAGCCAGCAGGAGAGGTCTCGTGCGAGAGCTAGATCACTAGACGCTGCTTCTAGATTGTGCGAGATCGCGAAGCAGGATGACTATGAAGCTTCGCGATTATTTTGCATGAGGGGGGCAGGTGCCGGGGTCTTCTCGGAATCTAAGTGTGCTCTCGTGATCTGTGAATGGGTCCAGAGGGCTTGGGAAGCTGCTGCTGAGAGAGGACGGCGCTTTGGAAGCGGGGTACTGCGCAGGCTTAACTAAACAAAACGCAGTCACTTCGCAGAGGGGTGGAAAGTATAACGGGGCAAGTATCCTTGGGAAATCGAGTTTATGGGTTCCGTTGGTAGGTCCTAACCGGTCCTAACCTCTGGTCCCTCTGCTCTGGTCCTAACCTCGTTGCTTGCTGCCGGACCAGCTTGCATCGCTAGATCCAGCTGAGGCCTGAACGTAGGAGCCTGGAGCCTGTACGTACAAGCCTGGTGCCTGAACGTAGAGGCCTGAAGCCTGTACGTAGAAGCCTGACGCCTGTACGCAGAAGCCTGAGGCCTACACGTAGAAGCCTCAGGCCTGTACGTAGAAGCCTGAAGCCTGTACGTACAAGCCTGAGGCATGCACGTAGAAGCCCGAGGCCTGCACGTAGAAGCCTGAGGCCTGTACGTAGAAGCCCGAGGCCTGAACGTAGAAGCCTGACGCCTGTACGTTGAAGCCTGAAGCCTGTACGTAGAAGCCTGGTGCCTGAACGTAGGAGCCTGGTGCATGTACGTAGAAGCCTAGTGCCTGAACGTAGAAGCCTGAAGCCTGAACGTAAAAGCCCGGTGCCTGGAAGTAGACGCCTGAGGCCTTTACGGAAAGCCTGAAGCCAGTAAGTAGAAACCTGAAGCCTGAACGTAGAATCCTGGTGCATGAACAGACCTACGAGGCAGCGACACCACTGCCACGCCATAGTCCATGCACCAAACATCTATCCAAACAAACCACAGTAATATAATTATAATACCTGTACAAACAATCCAATCATCCATGGTCCATGCACCAAATATCCATGGCATCAACCACCAGCCACTCCTCCATACACACCCCACCTCATCACTGCACTTCATCAAAACAGCCGGTACTCTCACTGTGCAAAAGATGCCAGGACTCCGACTGATTCACTTGCTTCCTTGCATATCAATACATCGAACGATCCATGGAAAATCTTTTCCAACGATTCACTTGCTCATGTTGGGAAATCTTTTGTTGTTTTCAAAATTGTTAAAAACGCATACCGTTACATTTGAATGGGAGGAACAACACACGGAGAGCAGTGAGCCTAAACAACGTGAGCCTAAACAAAATTGAGTAAACAAAAATAAGCACATACATACTGGATACATACATCAATACTAGCATTGCATATCAAGGGCCAGAAATCCTTCTTTAGTGACGGAGACGATCAGATGAATCTCAGGGGCCGGAGATTATCACATGAATCTCAAGGGTAAGAGAGTATCACATGAATCTCAAGGGTCAGAACTAGGGTTCTTCAGGAGGACCCCCAGCCCTGCTGCCTGAGACGCAACCAATTTTACAGCCTGCATCCTGCGACGCAACGGACCCTTCCTTCTGGTCAACGGACCATTCCCTCTTTGCGTCCTGCGACGCAACAGGCCCTTCGACGTTGCGTCTGCGACGGAGGACGCAGAGTCCTGAGCAACCCTCGTCAGAGAGTATCACATACATCTCAAGGCTCAGAACTCTCCACATGACAGTTCCATGTGATCATCATATCCATATATATATATATATATATATATATATATATATATATATATATGCGCAGTGCCGTATGATCCTACATCATTATAAGTGGGAAGGGGCGGAAGGTGGGGTGGGACTGTTGGGTAGAAAACAGAAAAAGTCCAGTGGGATCTGAACCCTCAAAACTGAAGGGACCCGTAGGTGTTCCAAAAGTTTGATGCAGGCGATTGCTCTTATTCAGAGTCCTCCCCACATTTGGTTAAAAGAGGGGTCAAAAGTGGGTGCAGAATGAAGTACTGTAATCTCAAGGGTCAGAGATTTTCACATGGACTAAGATCATCTTATTCAGAGCCCTCCCCGCATCTGGTTAAAAGAGGGTTCAAAAGTGGATGCAAGATGTACACATGCATACAAAGTGATGTACACATGCATACCAAGAGAAAAAAGACAGGCATGACCAACAGGGGCACCTAGGGTGAACAGAAATGCGATTCACACGCAGAGGCACGGTTGCAGTTAGTTGGGGGGGGGGGGGGGGGGGGGGGGGCAGTTGCTGGTCTTGCTGTGCTCGAAAGATATAATAAAACCAAAATGCCACACAGAGGCACGGTTGTAGTTAGTTGGGGGAGGTAGGAGCTTGCCCTACTGCACTATAAAGAGATTGTAGAAAGATGGCCACACTTTGATGTTGTGGAGGCTCTGGCGCTGATGCTCAGCGGGATGTGTGGTTCATTAGATTCAACATATGGGTAAAATCAACCTAATGAGTAATGACCCACAGCAACTATTTTGACGGGAGACTGCCCCCAGCAGTTACTAGGCCGTGTACCGAGTGCGAACCAATAAAGTGCCCAAGTGTCGCTTCCGAGATAACTAAAAACTCATGTGCGACGACCAAGAGGACTGAAGTCAACATGCTATCAGCAGCAGCACAAATGCGATTGTGACTACAGACAGCAACCAGCAATCTACTAACACAACCACTAATGCAGTTGCAACGGAGGCTGCAACCAATCTTACAGGGACACAAGCACCATTGCGGCCGCAACAAGAAGGTTTCAACCATGCTATCAGCAGCAACACAAATGCGATAGCGACTATTGACAGCAACCAGCAATCCACTAACACAACCACTAATGCGGTTGCAATCAGAAGCTACACCCAATATTCTACGGACGCACCACCAATGCGGCCGCATTCAGGAGGTCCCAACCAGGGTACTACATTTTGTCGAATTGGTCAGCGCTTCAAGCGCACAAACGTCAAAATGGTCAGCGCTTTCAAGGGCAAAAAGCGCAATAACTGCGCGCTGCGCCCACAGGGAGTTGAAAAAACTGCGCGAAACGCGCAGTGGGGCTCAAAAAGCGTGCGCGAAATCGCGCTGCCACGCGCGCTTTGTAGTACCCTGGTCCCAACCAACATTCTACTACCACACCTACCAAGGAGGCCGCAACCAGAGATTGGAAGTAATCCTATTAAAACAACACCAAAGAGAATTGACAGCACCCACAACGTGTAAAGCTATACCATGCCAACGTACTGGATTGTTAACAGATGCTGTACCCAGGCTGTAACAGATGCTGTACCCAGGCTGTAACACATGACCATGGAGTACGGCGGCATGGTACAGCTTGGCAAAACTTACTAAACTGAGTAATGGCACACGGGAGATGACAGTCCTCAGTCCTCATAGCTTTTCTTTTCAGCTATGTGCAGCAGCTTCTTGGCAGATCCCAGAGCCAGCCACTGGGTTAGGCCCCAAAAATTCAACACTTCTGGACAGCAAATTCTGTCAGCTTCTAGCTGCACTACCTTGTGATAGCTTCGGCTGAATAGCCAGTCAGGGGAGCTGCCTAGAAGCTGCTGCTCGTAGCTGAAAATAAAATCACTGTTAGTGCTCCGCTACTACTGGAACAATTCGACCTAATGGTAAGATATTTTATATTTTTTACTGCCGAAGATGGCGAGCAGCCAAATTGCTGGCTGAGGCTATATAACCAAGTTCAAGTAAGGGTAAGATATTATACAACCAACAGCCCCTCGCACGCTTTCCTTAGCTTTCACAAATGCACCCCTACTTTGATGAGCCAACAAGGATGTACATACACACAGAGAGCAGTACGCAGCAACAAAGGGAGCCAGGAGATCAGCCTGGGTATAAGGAGGGTCTCCTTTGTCAAAAAATTCCGATACCAAAAAATCAAAGCATGTACGGTTGTGCTGCACAGTATGTACAGCAGTACAGCACAGCGCGTATTGTAGTGCTGTGCAGCAGGTACGGCAGTGCTGCACAGCGTGTATTGTAGTGCTGCACAGCGCGTATTGTAGTGCTGCGCAGCTTGTACCATAGTGCTGCACAGCATATGCAACCCAGGGTCTTTCCCAGCGATGCAATAATGAGGTCAACCGCCATGGTAGCTTTGTCCATGTAAAGTAGCAGCCCGTTCCCTACCGCCATAAGACGGGGCTCCCTTAATACCACGCCCCACCAGGCGTTATCTTTACTTTTTTAATGAAATCCTGCCCTCTCGCCCCTTTGTGCAGGCTATGGTGTTGGACACAAAACTCTGCTGAGCAGCTGGGCACTCTGCTGGGGCCCACCAGGCGTTATCACTCCTTTTTGTACAGAGAGGGAGGAGCCCCTAGGGATATGGCTTTTAAGCCCTTCCTATCACGGTTGGGCAAGTCCCTTTAGCCTATTTGGCCTACACCTGGACTGTAACGTACATACAAACATACATGGCCATCCCAGGACACGTTTCCCACACGTTGGTAGGTAGGCAGCCAAGAGGCAGACGTAGGAAGTACACGGTATTCTTCGCACGAGACATAGGCAGTACACGGTATTCTTCGCACAAGACACACTTCTCACAAGACATAGGCAGTACACGGTATTCTTCGCACGAGACACACTTCTCACAAGACATAGGCAGTACACGGTATTCTTCGCACGAGACACACTTCTCACAAGACATAGGCAGTACACGGTATTCTTCGCACGAGACACACTTCTCACGAGACATAGGCAGTACACGGTATTCTTCGCACGAGACGTAGGCAGTACACGTTATTCTTCGTACGAGACACACTTCTCACAAGACACAATTCACGTGAGACAAATTCCACACGAGACATACTTCCAACAAGGCATACTTCACACAAGATATCATTCACACTCTTAACTTGGCCACACATTGCTGCTAGGTAGTCAAGGTGTGGGCCGTAATAAAATGACAAGTAATACGACAACCAGTTATAAGATAAACAGTAATACAATAACATCATAAGTCATGCAACAGTCCCTACGGCAGTAATATCTTTTTTTGGCGAAGCCCCCCCTTTTGAGCGGCATGAGCCCCCAGATTCACCCCATTGTCCGTTTGTCCGACCGACCGATAAATTGAAGCCTGACACGTCAGCCAACTGTCTCATAACTAACTGGCTTAGGTCAGCTCCATCGTTGCTACAGTCTGTCGTTCCGTTGCCAACACACTCTGCCAAGTTTGCAAGCGACGCTGCATAGGACTTGTTCAGAGGCCTGTCATACATTTTGGCCAGTACACCCACAGCAAGATAGTATCAACGCTGACGTCCGTATACAACCGCACGAGGTAGCACGACCGCCGATTCAGTCTGCAAGTGTACCAGACTTTCAGAGGCCTGTCAGACATTTTTGGACAGTTCACCCACAGCAAGATAGTATCAACAAGAACAAAATCCACCGCGGCAGAGCTAGGTTGGTGCTTCCGTTATATCTGGGCCTCTCAGACATGTTTGGACAGTACACCCACAGCAAGATAGTATCAACGAATACAAAAGTAACCGCGACAGAGCTAGGTTGGGGTCTTCCATTCTATCTGGGTATTTCAGACATTTTTTGACAGTTCACCCACAGCAAGATAGTATCAACAAGAGAAAAAGCCAGTGCAACAGAGCTAGGTTGGAGCTTTCATTCTATCTGGGCTGCCTAGACCTTATTGGCCAGAACACCCACAGCAAGATAGTAGCAACAAGAACGAAAGCCACCGTCACTGGGCTAGGTCGGGGGCATCCTATGTTTCCGGGCCTTCCAGCCTTGTAGGGCTGAACACCCAAACCAAGATTGTGGCAAGAACAAGAAAAAGAAGAGCTACAGGCTAGGTCGTGGGCATCCCTTCCTCCTGCGCTTCTCTGGCCTCATGGAGCTAGAGTCTGAGACGTGCTGGCTCGAGGTGTGGACCAGCCTGGGGAGGGGAGCGGCCTGAGGGGTAGGTAGGTCCTCGCTGTCGCTACCGCTCGCAGCTGTGGCTGGGGCCTGAATTCAGCCAGGGGTGAAACGGGTGAGGGATGTGGGGTATGAGGTGGAGGTAGAACTGAGAAGGGGTCAGATGACAGGTGCATGGTCAGGTGTTCTGTTTATCCGTGTATGGAAGGGGTGAAACACGGTACGCTTCCCATCACAGGGATAGAGGAGAAAGAACAAGGCAAGCTACCCATAGATGGATGGGGTGGGACAAGGCAAGCTATTCCTGGATGGATGGGTGGAACAAGGCAAGCTATCCATGGATGGAAGAGGGGGAGCAAGGGCCAAGCTATCAATGATGGAAGAGGGGAGGGAGCAGGCAAGCTATCCATGGATGGAGCGGGGAAGCCAAGGCAAGCTATCCATGGATGGAAGAAGGGGAAGCAAGGAAAGGCTATCCATGGATGGAAGAGGGGAAGCAAGCAAGCTATCATGGATGGAAGAAGAGGGGAGGGACGCAAGGCAGCATCCCGGATGGAAGAGGGAAGCAGGAAGGGAAAAGCTCTCCATGGATGGAAAAGCGGGGAAGCAGGAAAAGCTATCCATGGAGGAAGAGGGGAAGCAAGGGCAAGGCTATCATGGATGGAAGAGGGGAAAGCAGGAAGCTATCCAGGATGGAAGAGGGGAAAGCAAGGCAGCATCAGGGAGGAAGAGGGGAGGGGGAAAGCAAGGCAAGGAGGAAGGGAAAGCTTATCATGGATGGAAGAGGGGGAAGCCAAGGCAAGTATCCATGGATGGTAAGATGGGGAGCAAGGCAAGTATTTTCTTTACATGGATGGAAGAGGGGAAGCAAGGCAAGCTATCCATGGATGGAAGAGGGGAAGCAAGGCAAGCTATCCATGGATGGAAGAGGGGAAGCAAGGCAAGCTATCCATGGATGGAAGAGGGGAAGCAAGGCAAGCTATCCATGGATGGAAGAGGGGAAGCATGGCAAGCTACTCACTGTGTCAGGCTGGCTCTTGAATAAAGGGAGGAAGGAGTGGTTCACGCTCATGAGGTTCATTTGGATGTAGTCAGAGAGGGAGCCGAGAGCAGGACCCGCGAGGTTGGAGAAGCCACTTGTGTTGGGAGATCCCACGAGGTCCTGGGATGTTAAGGAGTTGACAAAGCTGCTGGCGTAGGGAGCTCCCGTGAGACCCTGGGATGTCCCACTGGCCATGAGGCCCTGGGATGTCGCCGCGCAGTTGGAGAAGCAGCTGGAGTAGGGAGGTGGAGGTGGGGCTGAGGTGTGGTTGGGGGTGGAGGTGTGGTTGGGGTGTGGTTGGGGGTGGAGGTGGGGTTGGACTGGGGGGTGGAGGTGGGGTGGGGGGGTGGTTGGGGTGGAGGTGGGGGTGGAATGAGGGGTGGAGGTGTGGTTGGGGTTGGGGTGGGGGGGTGAGGTGGAGGTGAAGGTGGAGGTGGGGTTAAGGGTGTGGTTGTGGGTTGTGGTGGGGTTGGGGGTGAAGGTGGGGTTGGGGGTGTGGTTGTGGGTTGTGGTGGGGGTTGTGGTGGGGGTGGGGGTGGAGAGGCTTCAGGGCTAAAGCCCCCCAAAATGTTGTTTTTGTTTCTTTTGTGCAATACCAGTACTGACATTCCCAGCATGGCTACCGCATGAACGCCTTTGGAGAGAATTTCCCTAAATTTCTAATAAAAAGCTGTACTCACTTTCCTTGCAGGGCTACCGCATGCCTGCATTTGGGGGGAAAATCCTTCAAATTCCTAAATTTAAAAATTTAAATTCCTAAATTCCTTAAAAAGTTATATGCAGCGTTGCATGCGACGCTAAAAAATGGCGGAGAGTGTTCGAGACGGAGCGACAGGTGGCAACGTAAGGGAGTTCGTTACGATACCGTTGGCTGATGTGTCAGGCTTCGTCTCGGGGGGGCGGCCAGACAAACGGACAACGGGGTAACCCTGGGGGCTCCCGCCCCCTTGACGAGGGGGCTCTTCCAAAAAAGATGTACTCACTTTCCCAGCAGGGCAGCTGCGTGCATGGCTTCAGTGCTGTAGTCTAGTGTGCTGTGGGTTAAGCCAGGAAGTGACAGCGTGGCGACCGCAAGCATGGCTTCATGGTTGCAGTCAAGCTGATTGTAGGGAGAGCCAGGCAGTGAATGGTTCCACACTCCGCTGGCACCCTCATCGCCACTGCTGACATTTGCATGGATGTTGGCATAGGACCGCTCAGGTTGAGCCTACAAAAGAACGCACAGGTGAATTCAGAACAAGACGGCACGCATCTCATACTCAGGCGCATATGCTGCTGGACTCGCCCACCCATACCCATACACCCATACCCACCCATAAACACAGACAGTGTGGTCGTGTCCAAGAATCTATAGCATCCAAAGAACCCCTAGCATGCCAAGATCCTCAAACGATGTATACATATATATACATATATATATATATACGTATGTATGTATGTGTCTTATGTATGTGTATGTATATATGTATGGCTGGGTGGGTACATATATACATACAAATACATAAAAAAAAATTGGAATGATCCCGTTTGAGGATATAGCATCCCAACAACTGCTAGCGTTTTAAGTTGTCCAACTCTAAAGTTGATCTGTTTAAAGTTCTCATTTGAATATTTGCTACTACCACCAAGATCTGCACTAGGTAACGTTGCACTCAGGCTCACGCCTCAAACTGCGCAACGATTCCCACGCCCTCCTACTCATGGAAACTTCGCACTCGTCTCCATGGGCCCAGTTCTTTGCCCCCTTTCTATTTAAATGAGCCGCACCTGATAAGCACGGGAGGACTGGTACTGGTACTCCGTGGATGGATTGCTCCGGCGTCGCTTGGACGGCACCTGGGGGTCGGTGGCTGACTTGGGAGACCTCTGTTGGGGAGCCTCAGCTATCTTTGGCTTGGGCGCAGGCTTGGGCTGAACGCAACCCTCACTCTTGCACATGGCCTCCACCTGTATCGGGTTGTGGTCGTAGGTGGGTAGGTAGGGGGTGGGGTGGTGGTGGTAGGGGGGTCGGTAGGGTAGGTGGGGTGGGTGGGGTAGGGTACGGTAGGTAGGTAGGTAGGTAGAGTAAGAGTGACTGTCATAAAACCAGTTTGTCTGTCCCCCTAGGCTGAACGCGACCCTCACTCTTGCACATGGCCTCCAACTGTATCGGAGTTTGGTCGTAGGTGCATAGGTAGGGGCGGGGGGGGGGGGGGTCGGTAGGGTAGGTGTGTGGGGTAGGCGAGGTAGGCGGGGTGGGTGGGGTAGGGAGGTGGGGTAGGGTAGGGTAGGGTAGGGTAGGGTAGGGTAGGGTAGGTAGGTAGATAGTTAGGTAGGTAGAGTAACAGTGACTGTCCAAATTCAGTTTGTCTGTCCCCCTGGGCTTAACCCAACCTTCACACTTGCACATGGCCTCCACCTGTACTGGATTGTGGTCAGAGAATCAGGGAATGTTGTAAAATCAGTTTGACTGTCCACCCAATTGAGCTACCTATGAGGATGATGACGATGATGATGATGATGATGATGATGATGATGATGATGATGATGATGATGATTCCATTTATCCTGGTGCCCTACTGGGCTCCAAATGTGCCACAGGAATGGACACAAATAATCAGGCGATCAAGCTTCAACCTTGACTGTAAGCACGCAATTTGGTGGGTCTTACTCGGTGGGTGCAACTCGGTGGGTTTCATTTGGTGGTTGTAAGTCGGTGAGTGTAATTCCTAATAGCGTGAAAATAAGGCCCAATCTGGCCCAGTTCACCTATAAACTGTCTAATCCGCTTAGTGTGCTTCCTTGTTTCTGTGGCACGAGTTAACTCAAGTCGAGTCCAATGAAAACGCACCGGTAGTCTGCTCTCTGGTTTCTGTGGGTCTCGCACAAGGGGACTAGGGATTGGAAGACGGTGAGCAGCCCAGAGTTTACTGAAAAACATGTAACAATTCAAATTCAATTCAACATACCTTGCATGCGAGGGAGCAAAAGCTGCATCCCTCCCTAAGCTGTCTTGCACATATTTGAACTTGAATTTGAACTTGGTTCAACATACCTTGCATGCGAGGGAGCAAAAGCTGCATCCCTCCCTAAGCTGTCTTGCACATGTTTGAACTTGAATTTGAACTTGGTTCAACATACCTTGCATGCGACGGAGCAAAAGCTGCATCCCTCCCTAAGCTGTCTTGCACATGTTTGAACTTGAATTTGAACTTGGTTCAACATACCTTGCATGCGAGGGAGCAAAAGCTGCATCCCTCCCTAAGCTGTCTTGCACATATTTGAACTTGAATTTGAACTTGGTTCAACATACCTTGCATGCGAGGGAGCAAAAGCTGCATCCTTCCCTAAGCTGCCTTGCACATGTTTGGCAAGAGTCATGAGAGGAGGATCGGGCAGGCTTGGACTGGGGACGGTGGTTGAGAAAGACGACATTGGCCTGGTTGACAATGTACACCTGCAAATCCAAAGAGAGGTTGAGAATGGAGAGCACCACATGATTATGCAAATGCTCTGAAAGAAAGGCCACCAACACCTAACCAAACAGATTGGCACATAAAATTGTTCTTTCGTTTTCTTTTCTTCTGTTCTTTGCGCATGATGTTTGGAAGTCCCCCTTGGCTCGGTCAAGCCGAAGGCACATTTGGAGTGCAGGAGGGCACCAGCAAAAATGTAATCATCATTGAAGGCCAAAATGCGCATGTGTGAACACAGCATGATGATGATGATGATGATGATGATGGTTATATTATCCTGCAACCATATTGGTCTCCAAATGTGCACGTGGCATGATGGCATCAGAAGGGGCATAGAGTTCTGCTCTTAATATCCCGAACATGCATTTTGGCCCTCGCTATTCACAGTCCCACACACAACACACACATCACACACAAAAAGGAAAGGCCACAAAACACACAAGACAGGACACACACAGCACACAAAAAAGGACAGGCCACAAAAATACACAAGACACAACAGGACAGGCCACAGAAAAAGGACAGGCCGCAAAAACAAACAAGACAGGACAGGACAGGCCACAGAACAATGCACACCTGAACACCACTGATGTCCAGGTGTGAGCTGATGTCCACGGCTCTGACAACGTCGCAGTAGACATACCGGCGGATCTGCAGTGGCCCAACCAAGCATGTAGTGTCAAGTGTGTAAAAAGGGTACAATTATATATATATATATATATATATATAAGGAACCGAATAACGGAGCATTCGCCATACGAATACAATATATTTGTAGTGGTCCAGCCAAGCATGTAGTGTCAAGTGTGTCAAGTGCGTACAATATAATATAAGTGTCCTAAGTGTGTACAATATAATATTTGTGTTTTAACAGGTGTTACGTGTATTAAGGGTACACTATATTAAGTCTAACATTTGAGTAAATATCTGAAAAATATTAAGATTGAGATTTCAGGATTATCCACAGAACATTGGAACCCAATAACGCCCAGCATCTCCCACAGGCCTAAGCCTGCATTTGAAAATGCCCTGCGAACCTGAATGGTTTGATGTCCCTCATTAGCATGGCAATCCATGCAGTGTTGGCAGAGTCCACCCATGCCCTTTGGTGAGCAAGTGGTGCAGAAGAAGGTGCACTGCGAAGTGGGATGGGAGAGAGCATTTCAGCTGAGACGCATAGTGCATGCAGCAAGCATGCCCGAATGAAAAAAAATAAGAAGGGATTACCACAATTAAAAAGTCCGTTAGTTAGCCAGTAAGTCCATCCGTCAGTAACAAACCAACATTTGTAGGTTTCATGAATAACAAAAAAGAGTCAACATTCCATATATTATTACAATTATAAAACTTATTTACAGTAGGCAGACTCTTATGAGAGCACATATAAGCATCGCAATTCAATAAAAGGAGCTAAGGTTTGTGTTTTGGGGGCCCAAAGCTACAATTATCGGGTATCATTTTTCAACATTTCAGATTTGTACCATCCAAGCATGTGCACATGCATAGGTTTGGGAGCAGAATTGTTCTCAAAAATTTGAGGCGAAAAAATATAAGCATCAAAATCGACAAAACATTCCCCCTCAGCACTTAACTAGAATTAGCACACAGAGGTTACCTGCACGGTTGTGCGTTCGGTGGGCAGGGGCAAGCCACGCAAATTGCCGTTGGCCTGGATTTTTCGCGAAAAATGAATCTTAAGGTCGCGGGTCCGAATCCCATTCACACCCAAATTTTACTTCTTGAAAAAATCACAATTACTTCAAATCATATTCGTTCATGAAATACAATACCATACATGCTCACAGAATATATAGGGGACCCTACGCCTACAAATCCACATTCTTCACGCATTTTGGATGTTCATGTTTCCAAACACCTAATCTGTACATCAATATCTCACGGCATACCCCGAATCAGGTCGTTTTCAAAACAATTAGCCTATTCGTACACCACATCTGATCATATTCAAATTGACAAACACAGTTCTGATCGAAGCGATGGCTATATCACAATGCACCAAACTTCACGTATTTCACGTGTATGGGATGCTCGCGTTTCCAAACACCTGCTTACATCATCAATATCTCACGGCACACTTCGAATCAGGCTGCAGTTACAAGCCTAGGTAATAATAACGCCTGGTGGGGCGTGGTGTTAAGGGAGCCCGTCGTACGCGGGTGGGGAGCGGTCTCCTACCTCAACTGGACAAGCTACCATCGCGGTTGACGACGACCTGCAACGTCAAGAGCGACCGAAGGGGGAGTCGAACCCCCGACTCTTCTTCCTTTAGCAATCTGGTCCACCACTAGACCATTGTATATCACTGAAAGGGGCTAGTTACAAGCCAATCCACCTACCACAAATGGACAATTCAGAGTGCCAAAACAAATTATATCAAATCAACAGGGGGAGGGCAACTTCTAACCAAAATGACCCCATCGTCCAACTTTGTAGATATCATAGAGAGGATGAAGAATCCGGTTTTATTTCTTGATTTGGCCCAGTAGAAAAAAAGTAACGGTCCTCCTAAGTTTGGGGCCGCGGAGGGTGGGTGGGTGGGTGGGGGGGGGGGGGGGTCAAGGAAAATATGACATTTTCAAAAAACAAAAGTACTTTCCAGGCACTTTTTTTCTAGCCCTGAGAATGACATGGGAGTGGAACTAGGGTATTCCTCTACTAAATACCAGTCCAAAAATGCTATTGGTGGAGAGACCCATCACACATTTTGCCTAGGGCACAGGGGGGGGGGGGGGGATCCAAGGTCTCTCTCTCTCTCTCTCTCTCTCTCTCTCTCTCTCTCTCTCTCTCTCTCTCTCTCTCCACACACAACGCACTAACCAACACTTGTACAACGACGTACAGAGCGAGACCTCATTCTTTTTTTCCCTTCTCGTCACTGTGCGTCTGTTTTCGTTGTGGTGACTAGTGCTCGATGATGTTATTCGATGGACCGACAATCAAAGGGCACTCCCTGCGATTGAAGCTTGGATTGAAGAGGTGATTATTTAATTCCCGGTTGAAACTTGGATTGAAGACATGATTTTGTAATGCCTGATTGAAGCTCGGATTGAAGAACTGATTACCGTATTGAAGGCCTGATTATTGAAGAATATTGAATGTGGGCACATTAGGGGCCAAGGGGCCCTGACCCCCAAGCCCCACCAAACAATGTAACATTGATGATGGTGATTTTATATGTTTCAAACATTCCCAATGTAGTCTAGACCAACCTCAATGGATAAGCCTTTGAAAACCCTGTAAAATGAGCCTAATTAGACACCACTGCACTAAGTGGTGGCTGAGATGGTGACTGTACAGTGGGTTCCGGAGCCGGGGGGGGGGGTCTGCAGAAGGGTGCCTCCGCATTTTGGGGGGGTGGGGTCTTTCACTTTTTTTTTTGCCCCCTTGCAAATCATATATTTTTAAATTAAATTAAAATAAATAAAAATTCATTACTTTTACAATTTCATTCCATGCCACTAGGCGCCCTTAATAATGCAAGTGAGTTTGGATCCCTCCCCCCCCCCCCCCCCCCCCCCCCTCAAAAAAACATGCACAAGTGTGTAGGACTTCAAGCCTTGGAGGTGCAATCATAAGAGTCGTAGAATCTCCTAACCCCCTAGGCAGGAAAATGATAAAAGGCTCGTCAGCTCCTGCGAATTTGGAGTGGTCAGATTGATGATGTCGACTCGTGATATTTTTCGTTGACGTCATCATACACCAAGGTAAGGCTCGTCGGAACAGGCTCCGCAAAGGTTCTTCTGGAGCCACAAGTCTCAAGCTGCGGAATCATCGATTCAGATCCCCCCGCCAACATAGCTAAGCCGCTCTCTAGGCCAGAGAGCCTGGGAGCGCACTATGCGCATGCAACATAGGCTGGCTGACGTGGGTGAGCCCTTACGTAAAATTGGCGAGTCCAAGTAAACAAAGAACTCATCGCGAAAACCATCGGATCAAGGCGAAACCGAAAAAAAACCATCACGAAAAGAAACATCGCAAGGGGAGAAATTACCGGTAGGAGAGACGGATACAAACATTCGCCCAATTCAGGCTTTGGGGGGGCTCAACCTACCTCGTTCTTCTTGTACCCCTCATGGCCGTGCGTACAGGGCTCGTAGAAAGTGGAGTTAATCAGAGAATGCACCCAGTCAGGTACGCCGCTTGAAGAAGCGCCCCTTGATTCAGACGCATCACATTCCTCATCTCGGCAGCCATGATGGTGGCATTGGTAAGTCGAATCGCCGCTGCAATTATGGAACCAAAGAGGATGTTATTCAGGATGTTAATAGCGGGTTCCGAATCTGGAGTTGGAACCCAAGGCTAGGCATGGGGAACGAATCCGAGAAGTGAAACCAGTCTCGCAAGACATGGCTATATTTGGTTTGGGGCCCTAACTAATACGGGGGTTCCAAATGACGGGGATCACCAGGAGAACTTCTACGTGAATGACGGAAGCGAATTGCGCCCGCGAATCGGGACGGCGAAAGAAAGCAGATGGAAAGGGCATGGCGTAGACGGGAAGTGGGAGAATGGAGGCGCTTTGGGGGTGGTTAGTTACTAGTTACGTGACTAGATAATCGAAACATTGGGCCGGGGGTGTGCAAAACGTGCGGGCGCGCTCTGGGCGTGCAAAATAGTATGTGGAAGGCGCAACTTGCCCATTCCTCGCTCAGAATCGCAAGAGTGGGAATAAAACAATAACTCGAGTAGCGATTTGAGCCAATCCAGATCCCCCCATCTCCGAATCTCCCACCTGCTTACCCCCCAAACTAAGCCAGTTACCTCTTGTTGTCAGAGGACTTGGGGGATAGCTTGGCGTCTCCGTTAGAGCTAGAATTGGGTAGCTGCGGGGAGCAAGGAGACGTTAGAGTTCGCCCTGGGCCATCCCTCCGCGGCGATTGGGATCGCGTAACCCTCAAGGCGCACCTGAACGCATTTTGGATGCAGAGTAACCATCATTGTGGCGAGAATTGCTGAGTAACTTGGTAAGATGGATGATTGTTTAAGAGTCGTGCTTACCCCAAATATCCGAATATTACATGGTGGGGGTGGGCCCCAGAGACGCCCCCCCCCCCCCCCACCCACCCACCCACCCCACCCCACCTTGGGACAACCCTAGAAGCTGTTGGCCCGTGGCCCCTCAGGGGCCTGCTTGCCAAGTCCACTCTGATTCCAGGGCGCAGGCAAACGTCCGGCCAAAATTGGACGTCTACCATGCCGACAAGATGCATCCCCGAGCAATTTACTGATCCAGCTAGATCCAGCTTGAGAAATGCGTAAAAAACGAATTGAGACGGGGAGTGGCTGATCAGCAGAACTACGTCTGACGCGGAGCGTTTCCTTCATTCAAGAATCACGTTCTCCTGTAGGTACAATGCTGAGTGGGAGCGAGTGGGAGCGCTTTTGCTAGCACGGTTTCGTCAATTTGTCAAGAATCTCCAAGTAGACTCCTGAGTAGACTCGTGAGTAGTTATTTTTAGTTAGTGCCAGCCTGGAGGACAGTAATGTGCTCCAGGCTGGCACCTTCCACGGCTGGATGGTACATGACATTCCATCTTCGTGTCCCATCATCCAGCGTCATCAGCTATTTCGTAGTAGTCATTTTTGTCATTGAATGAATATTGGTATGAAGATTGGTGGTTAGAGCTTTTGATCGGGCCAGACCCGTCGCTCTGCCGCATATTGTGAGAATGAAACGAGATAGCCGTTATCTTCGGGACCTACGGCCCCTGCAGGTCCCTCTGCCCTGGGCCCAGTCGTGCTTTTCGCAACAACAACAAACATCTCGCTTTGGCCAGAACCGCAATGGGGCTGGATCCACACCCAATCCGGTGGGCGGAATTGATTCATTGACAACCCGAACTGTTGGTGGTGTCCACTTCAATCAGAGCATGCTAATCGTAGAGCCTACAACTTCAACACTCTACTGGACTGGGTTTTGCATACGCCGAGACAGGCAGACAGAGGAGCTCCTTGCAGATGCCTACCTAATCCGTCCGTTTACTACCGTTGCTAATTCCGACAATATCGTTTGAATTTAAACAGAAGAGTGTACCAACTGAAGAACAGATCCTGCCCAAGTACAGTCGATGAGTTCCGACATTTTTGATGCCTCGTCACGCCTCGTCATCAACCTTATTTCCAAATCGAACCTTCTTGGCGAAGTGATTCTCTTATTAGACTATTAGAGTCGTAGCGCACCACTCAGCCACCCTGTACCTCAGCCTCATCCACCTTTGTACCTCAGCCTCATCGCCCTTGTTTGTTCATGGCGGATAACACCCTTTGCAGCCCCGTGCATTTTGTACTCGGGAGTGTGGTGCAGTAGTGTTCATGCTATCCATGTCCACTCCGCCCTCAGACGGTGTCCAGCCCGAAGTCTGATAGACCATGTAGGGCAGGGCCCCCTGATGTAGGGGCCCGGTAATAAAATCAAATCAAAGGGGGGAGGGGGGGGGGGGGGGGGGGGGGGGGTACTGCTAAATACGGGTGAACTTTAAAATAACCGAATTTTGTACTTCACATATTTAAACTCACAGAAAAGGAGAGCTGGGGGGCTGCATATATATATAGGAACCGGCACATCATATGATGTTGACCAAAGGCGAGTATGATGTCATACAAATTGTATCATATGCTATTGTTTATAAAATGTAACTTTAGCAATGTTAGACTGCCGGCATCATATGATATCACATAATGACATGCTCCCATATTTCCGTCCCCTACATATTCACCATACATGCATAACGGCATAACGACTTGTTACACCTTACAACAATTCCCTTTATTGGTTCAGCATTACCTTACCTTACCTTACGTAGTCATCAAAAGGCCATTGTTGACCCACGACAAGCCCGCTCCACAAAATCCGGGAGGGATCTTACCTTCCAACTAATAATCACAAGTAGACAGGCAATGTTGCAGCAAGCAAGTAAAATGAAACAAGCAAGCAAGGGACGCTAAAATACTGCCGAGACCCACCGACCCCAAGTGTTCCTACTCTTTTGTAGGAGTGGCAACGCCATTCGAACTGAATTCTCGGTGTCGCTGGTTTGTGTAGGGAGACCCACGTCCTGGGTCCCTGGGATGAAATTCCTTTCACGACTAAAAAAAGATACCAGTATACAGAGGTGCATTACTTGCATTCCTTGCACAAGTCAATATAACACTGGCTGGACATCCATCGTCTTAGGGTTGGTAATATACCATCCACTATCCGATGGCTACGTAATAATCATGACATCATGCTTCAGTTGCCCGAGTAGCTACACAAACTGGCCTACATACATCTGAAATGAAAAAGCATTTAAGCACCGGAGTCCTAGCCTCGCGTAATCCGTCCACATCTTCGTTTTTACTTTTCTTTTAGTAATTTAGTTTTACTGCCAGGCCCTGAGGGATGGCGAGTAGCCAAATGGCTGGCTTAACCTATGAAAACAAGTTCAATACCAAGTCAAGCCGTTTAGTATGCTCTGATCAAATGTCCTCAGAACTCCCGTACCCTAGTAGTTCCTGGCAAGAGTTGGCAGAAAAAACTACGTAACAATCCAATCCAACCCTAGCCTCGCATAACGCGGGACGTGGAGCAATTAACTGAAGCCCATTAAAAAACAATACTATCCAACACAAACTATCCAATCCAACAGCTGTTTTTTTGAGTTCAGACGTGAGTGAGAATTTAAAGGGAAGTCGAAGGTCTGGAGTTCAGTCGTTGGGGGTGGTGACAAGGATGACTAGACGTCTGTAGTAACCTAGCCTCGCATAACGCGGGAGGTGGAGAAATCAACAGAAGCCCATTCAAATCCAATACTATCCAACAGCTGCTCCCTGGATTCGCTCAAATTGACTGTCCTCGACGCAACCCTCTGCACAGATGCCCTGTCAGGGATGCCATGTGATAAGAGGGTCTGGTGAGATGGAAGACGTCGAGCAGCCAAATTAACCGAAGACGGTGAATGGTTGAAATTTACGGCAGAAGGCGAGCAGGCAAATTGATGGCTGAAGCTATGTAACCAAGTTCAAGTTCAAGTAAGAGGGTCTGGTGAGATGGCCGCACCATGGGTCTCAAATCTCAATCAGTTCACTTAGGGTTTCTCTTATTTCCAAGGAGGATTTCCGCTCGTAGGGTGGGTCTCCCTTTGCTAATATGAAGATGATGATGATGATGATGATGATGATGATGATGATGATGATGATGATGTTGATGTCCTGGATAGGTCTTTGAACTGCCAAATCTGCTTAATACGCACCCTGTTTTCTGTGGGTATCGTTGGAATTGGACCACTGTGAGCAGCCCAGGGTTGGCTGGAAAACCACGTAACAATCCAATTCCAATTCATATGAAGATGATATCATCTTCCAGTTGTACTAGGGGGCACAGGGTTTGGCTGAATATCCAGCCAGGGGAGCTTCCCAAAAGCTGCTACGCATAATCCCCCCCCCCCCCCCCCCCCCCCCTCCCCCCCCCACACCACCACCACCACCACCACCCACCCACCCACCACCACCCACCACCACTACACAAAACAAATAGGAGGGAATAACTTTATGACACAGGGTCCGCTCCTTACCAGTCAACACCCATCCACTCACCCACCCACACCACACAAAACAAGTATGAGGGAATAGCGTTATGACAGTGGGTCCGCTCCTGACCAGTCAAAATCAATAGCATCCATAAGAGCCTTCCTGGAATCGCTCAACATCTTACTCCTCAGTGCTATCCTCTGAACGGAGGCCCTGTTGTGAATGTCATGCAATGGTTTGGATGAGATGAATGTCATTGGCCGGTAAAACGATTGTTTGGGGTTCAGTTCATCAGTTATTTTTCTTATAAAGCCCTTCCTACACAGTTGGGCAAATCCCTTTAGCCTATTTGCCCTACCCCTGGACTGTAACATGCATGCATGCATGCATGCATACATACATACATACATACATACATACACACATACATACATACATGATTGAGATGAAAGTCATGGTTGGGATGAGATGAATGTGGCTGGTGGTGGGGTTGGGTGAGGGGGTCATATCAGCTCCAGTGGTGGTTGGTTACGAGCTACCATGTTTTGAGTTACACAAACGCAAAGTATCGGTATTTGTCAAACAAATCACTGCTTAGCACTAATTACCCTCCCCCCCCCCCCCCCCCCACCACCCCCACCACCACCACCACCACACACACACGCACACACACCACCACCACCACACACACACGCACACACACCACCACCATAGTGATATCAGTACACCACTTACCAGTTAATGAGGTACATATCAGCTCCAGTGGCAAGGGGTTGAACGCTGCAGTGGCCATTGACCTCTTGAAACTTGCGCAGTTCACAAAACCACCGCTGCCACTCTGCCTCATCCTTGCTAAACTCAAAGCCCACTGCTTTCAATGCCTCGGACCTGGCCAGGGCACACAGGGGGGGGGGGGGGGGGGGGGTGTCGGGGGGGGGGGATGGGGGGGGGCTTTTGGGAAGTGGTAGTATGTCGATGTGGTAGTTGCACAGTTCACACACAAACACCGCTGCCACTCTGCCTCATCCTTGCTAAACTCAAAGCCCACTGCTTTCAATGCCTCAGACCTGGCCAGGGCACACAGGGTGGTGGTGTGTGTATGTGTGTGTGGGGTGGGGGTGTGTGAGGTGTGTGTGTGTGTGTGTGTGTGTGTGTGTGTGGGGGGGGGGGGCTTTTGGTAAGTGGTAGTATGTTGATGTGGTAGTTGCACAGCTCACACACAAACACCGCTGCCACTCTGCTTCATCCTTGCTAAACTCAAAGCCCCCTGCTTTCAATGCCTCAGACCTGGCCAGGGCACACAGGGGGAGGGGATAGATGTGTGTGTGTGCTGCGTGTGTGGTGCGTGCGTGTGTGGGGTGGGGGGGGTCGGGAGGTGGTAGTATGTCGATTTGGTTGTAGCTTTTCAGTACATGGAAGTGTGTGAGTGTGTCGGTGTTGTGGCGGCTATTCCCCTTTCAGCCCCTTTCAACGAATCAATTGGTCTAGTGGTACACCAAATCGCTTTGAGGATGCAGGGTCGGGGGTTCGATTCCCCTACGGCGCCCTGAGCGTTGCAGGTCGTTGTCAACTCACATGTGAAGATTGGTTGTAGCGGCTTTTCTTATGTGCAAGGAGCTATATGTACGTGATATTAGCTGTTGGTATGACAATAAGAAACAGCGTGTCTATCACTTTTCTAGGAGCTATAAGCACGTGGTCGAAGCTGTTAGTATTACAAAAAGAAACAGCGAATCACACCTGTCCGGGCCTAGACTATCAGCTTCAGAATCACACCTGCCTGGGCCTAGACTATCAGCTTCAGAATCACACCTGTCTGGGCCTAGACTATCAGCTTCAGAATCACAAATCACCCGGATCTGGCCTAGACACAGCTTCAGAATCACACCTGTCTGGGCCTAGACTATCAGCTTCAGAATCACACCTGTCTGGGCCTAGACTATCACTTCAAATTCAGAATCACCCTGTCTGGGCCTAAACTATTCAGCTTAAAAATAACAACCTGTCTGGGCCTCGACTATTCACTATCATCAAAACACACCTGTCTGGGCCTAGACTATCAGCTTCAGAATCACACCTGTCTGGGCCTAGACTATCAGCTTCAGAATCACACCTGTCTGGGCCTAGACTATCAGCTTCAGAATCACACCTGTCTGGGCCTAGAATATCAGCTTCAGAATCACACCTGTCTGGGCCTAGACCATCAGCTTTAGAAATCACACCTGTCTGGGCCTAGACTATCAGCAAAGAAACAGCAAATCACACCTGTCCGGGCCTAGACTATCAGCTTCAGAATCGGATCTGTGCTTTTGTGCTTATCCGGACTTAAGTGGGTTACGGGGGTTAGTAGTTATGGTTTTGATTCAAAGGTTTAGGGTTGATGAGGTTTTAGGGTCTAGGTGGGTTTAGGGTTTAGGTAAGTGGGGCGCTTACTTCAATGGGGGCTAACTTCCTCCTACCCGAAACAGGTGCTCCCAAAAGAGACAGTGCAACACACTTGTCTGGGTCCAGACTACCAGCTTTGAAGTCAGATATTTGCTTTTGTGCCCATGTGGACTTAAGTGGGTGTCGGGTTTTGGGGGGGTTCAGGGCTTCTGGTTTCCATACAAAGGTTAAGGGTTTAGGTGATTTTAGGGTTTAGGTAAGTGGGGGGCTAATTTAAATGGGGACGAAATCCCCCCCCCCCCCCCCCCCCCCCCCCCCCCCTACCAAACACAGTTGCTCCCAAAGAGTCAGTGTATCACACCTGCCTGGGTCCAGAATACCAGCTTTGAAGTCAGACCTTCGCTTTTGTGCCCATGTGGACTTAAGTGGGCGTTGGTACGACAACTGCTGGCATGACAACAAGAGACAGTGTATCACACCTGCCTGGGTCCAGACTACCAGCTTTGAAGTCAGATCTTCGCTTTTGTGCCCATGTGGACTTAAGTGGGTGTCGGCACGACAACTGCTGGCATGACAACAATAGACAGTGTATCACACCTGCCTGGGTCCAGACTACCAGCTTTGAAGTCGGATCTGTCCTTTTGTGCCCATGTGGACTTAAGTGGGTGTAGGCACGACAACTGCTGGCATGACAACAATAGACAGTGTATCACACCTGCCTGGGTCCAGACTACCAGCTTTGAAGTCGGATCTGTCCTTTTGTGCCTATCTGATCTCAAGTGGGTTTGAGGGGGTTCGGGGGTTTAGTGGGTTTAGTGTGCCTGGTTTTGATGCAAAGGTTTAGGGTCTAGGTGGGTTTAGGGTTTAGGTAAGTGGGGGGCTTACTTCAATGGGGGATACCTTCCCCCTACCCCCCTACCAAAAACAGTAGCCTCCAAAAGAGACAGTGTATCACACCTGTCTGGGTCCAGATTACCAGCTTTAAAGTCAGATCTTTGCTTCTGTGCCCATCTGGACCGCTCCATTAGCCAGCCATAAGGTGAAGCCCGAAGCCGCCAACTTCATTACAATGCCGGACATGTTAGCTTTCAGATGCACTAGGAAATTCCAAGTTTGGGTCAAGGACTGCATGTAAGGCAAGTAGCCTCCAAAAGAGACAGTGTATCACACCTGTCTCGGTCCAGATTACCAGCTTTGAAGTCAGATCTTTGCTTTTGTGCCCATCTGGATAGCTCCACATCATCGCCATCTCTAAACCCACAGTGGGCGTCCCCGAAGTGCTCATTGTACTGCTGCAATTCCTCATACCTAGAACTCCAATTGAGGGAATATGAGAAACAAGCGACAGGATGGTGGTGGTGTGGTTGTGGAATGTTGCTGTGATCTGATGCGATGATTACTGCATGTCGCTGCTGGTGGTGGTGGTGTGGTGGCTGCTGCTGACTGCATGTGATTCTGGTGGTGTGTGTCTGGTGGTGGATTGCTGCTGCTGCTGCCTGCTGCTATCGGTGGTGGTGGGGTGTTGTTGCTGGTGGGGTGCGTGGTGCGGTGCTGCGGCGCGCTGGGCTGCTCCTTCTGGTGCCGGTGGTTGCTGCTGCGAGCTGCTGCTGGTGGCTGGTGGTAGACATGCTGCTGCGGTTGCTGCGGGTGTGGTTGGTGGTGCTGCGCTTCTGCTGTGCTCTGCTTGCCTTCTGCTGGCGCTCGCTCCTGATGCTGCCTGCTGCTGCTGCTGCTGCTGGTGGTGAGTGGTTGGTGCCTTCCTGCTGCTCCCTGCTGCCTGCTTCTGCTGCATTCTGCTCTGCTGGTGGTGTGGTGATGTGAGTGCTCCTTCGGCTTCGCTGTCGGCTGCTGGTGCCTGGTGGTGCTGCCCTGCGGCTCGCTGCTGGTGCGTGGTGTTGCTGCACTGCTCGGTTGCTGCGGTGGTGGGTGGTGGTGCTGCGCTGCTCTCGGCTGTGTGCTGCTTCTGACTGCTGCTCTTCGTGCTGCTGCTGGTAAGCTGCTGCCTGCTTCTGCTTGTGGTGGTGTGCGCTCTTCTCCTGCTGCTGCTGCTCCGTGCTGACTGCTGCTCTGCTGCTGGTGGTGGTGGTGGTGGTGGGGTGGTGGTGTGGTGGTGCTGCTGCTGCCTCGGCTGCTGCTGCTTCTCTGCTGCTGTGCATGCTGCTCTTGTGCTGACTGCTGCTGGTGGTGGGCTGGTGGTTGGTGGTGTGCTGGTTTGGTGGTCGTGGTGGTGCTGCTTCGGCTCGCTGCGCGGCTATGGTGGTGCGTGGTGGTGCTGCTGCTGCCTGCTTCTATGGTGGTGCTGCTGCTGCGGCCTGCCTGCCGTTGGTGGTGGTGGTGCTGCGGCTGATGCTGCTGCTCTGCTGCTGCTAGCATCTGCTTACTGCTGCCCCCACCTGGTCTGCATGCTTCGCTGCTGCTGTCTGCTGCGGAGGCGGGGCATGGCGGCTGCTGTGGTTTGGTAAGGTGGTTAGAGTGGTGCTGCTTACGGCTGCTGCTGCTGGTGGTGGTTGGTTGCTGGGCTGCTGCGGCTCTGCTGTTGGTGGTGGTGTGTGGTGGGGTGGCTGGTGGGCTTGGTGGTGGTGCTGCGCGGCTGCGGCTGGCGGTGGTGGTGGTGGCTGGTTGCTGCTGCGGACTGAGGTGTGTGTCGTGGGTGTGGTGCTTGCTGCCTGCGCTGGGTGGGTGGTGAGTGTTGCTCTGGTTTCCCCTTCTCTCTGCAATCACTCAACTGCCCGTACCCGAAGTGCCATCCCATGGCCGCCCATCATGGACACAATAAGATAAGACATACTAATAAATAATACATACATAAATACATACATACATACATACATACATGAATAGAACAATAAATAAAGACATACATACATCAAAACATACATCCATCATACTACATACATACATGATACCAATAAATAAAGACACCATAATCCATAACATACATCCCTACTACATGAATAAACCAATACATAAATACATACATAATAAATAAATAAATACATACATACCTACATCCATTACAGACATAACATGAAATAAACCAATAAATAAATACATAATACATATACATACAACATACATAATAACAAATAAATAAATCAATACATATAATAATACATACATAAAATAAATAAATAAATACATACATAAAACAAATAAATACATACATAATAAATACATCCAATTAATATACATACAGTCATACATAGAAATAAAAAAAAATAAATAAATACATACCCTAAATAAAATAAATAAATCATACATTAATAAATACATACCTACATCCTGAATAAACAAATAATAAGACACTACATAAATAATCACATACATCACTACATACATACATGAATACCCAAAGAAATAAATACTAACATAAATAAATAAATAACTACATACATAACATAAAAAAATACATACATAACATACCTGAATAAACAGAATAAATAAAGACATACATAAATAAAAATACATACATACATACATACATCATGAACTAAACAAATAATAAAGACATACATAAATCAATAACAACATACATACATACATACATGACATGAAAAACAAATAATCAAAGACATCATAAATAAATCATACAATACATACATACAGCCATGAAATAGAACAATAATAAAGAGCATACATAACTAAATAAATAAATACATACATAAATACATACCTACATACATGAATAAACAATCAAATAAATACTACATATAAATACATACATACATCCATAATTACCAAATAAATAAATACCTCAAAATAAATAACTACTACATACCTACATACAGAATAAACAACCAGTCAATAATACAACATACATCAATAAATCATAAATCCATAAATATAAATACATACATAAATAAATCAATCGTACATACATAAACAAATAATACATACAATAAATAAATACATACATAATACATCATACATCAGTCATCCATACATACTGAACTAACAATACCATACCTAATCATAAATAAACACAGAATTAATAAATACATAACAGACATACATGAATAAACATAAATAAATACATCCAATAAATCCAATACATAATACATACATACATGATAAACAAATACCTAAATACTAAATAAATAAATAAACACATACATAAATAAATACATTCATACATACATACATGAATACACAAATAAATTAATACATACATAAATAAATAAACACGTACATAAATAAATACATACATACATACATACATGAATAAACAAATAAATAAAGACATACATAAATAAATACATACATACATACATGAATAAACAAATAAATAAATACATACATAAATAAATACATACATACATACATACATGAATACACAAATAAATAAATACATACATAAATAAATAAATACATAAATAATAAATACATACACAAATAAATAAATAAATACATACATAAACAAATAGATACCATACATAAATTATAGATACATAATAAACATACATACATACATGAATAACAAAGTAAATAAAACATACCTAAATACAGAAATAAATACTAACATTAATAAATACATACATAACATACATGATTAAACAATAAATAAATAACATACATAATAAATAATAAATTTACATACATAAATAATACATAAATACATACATGAATAAACAAATAAATAAAGGACATACATAAATAAATACATACATACATACATACATGAATAAACAAATAAATAAAGACATACATAAATAAATAAATAAATACATACATAAATACATACATGAACAAACAAATAAATAAATACATACATAAATAAATACATACATACATACATGAATTAACAAATAAATAAATACATAAATAAATACATACATACATACATACATACATGAATACACAAGTAAATAAATACATACATAAATAAATAAATAAATAATAAATAATAAATAATAAATACATACATAAATAAATAAATAAGTACATACATAAACAAATAAATACATACATAAATAAATACATACATACATACATACATACATACATACATACATGAATAAACAAATACATACCTAAATAAATAAATAAATACATGCATTAATAAATACATACATACATACATGAATAAACAAATAAATCAAATTACCTACATAAAGTAAAGCAGACAAAATAAACATGAATAAACAAATAAGAATACATACATAAATAAATAAACACATACATAAATAAATACATACATACATACATACATGAATACACAAATAAATAAATACATACATAAATAAATAAACACATACATAAATAAATACATACATACATACATACATGAATAAACAAATAAATAAAGACATACATAAATAAATACATACATACATACATGAATAAACAAATAAATAAATACATACATAAATAAATACATACATACATACATACATACATACATACATACATACATGAATACACAAAATAAATAAATACTACAGAAATAAATAAATACATAAATTAATAATCCATACACCAATAAATAAATAATACATACATAAACAAAATAGATACTACATAAATAATTAGAACATTATAAATAATACATACCTACATGATGAAACAAATAAAATATAAATCATAAAAATAAATAAATAAATACATTACATTAATAAATACATACATACATACATGATTAAAACAAATAAATAAATACATACATAAATAAATAAATAAATACATACATTAATAAATACATACATACATACATTGAATAACACAATAAATAAGACAGACATAATAAATACATCATACATACATACATGGCATAACAATAAATAAAGACAGACATAAAATAAATTAAATAAAGACATGACATAAATACATTAAATGAACAAACAAATAAAATAAATCCTTACATAAATAAAGACTACATACATACATGAATTAAAAAATAATAAATACATACATAAATAAAGACAGAACATACGACATACAGGAAGACAAAGTAAATAAATACAGACATAACTAAATAAAAAATGTACTAAAAGAAATAAATAATAAATACATACAGAACTAAATAAAGAAGTAACATACATAAACAAATAAATAATACATAAATAAATCATATACATTACATACATACAAAACATACATACATGAATAAACAAATTACATACACCTAAATAAATAAAATAAATACATGCATTAATAAATAATACATACATACATCGATAAACAAAAAATAAATACATACATAAATAATACATACATACATTACCTACAGAATAACCAATAAATAAATACGTACATAAATAAATAAAACACATACATAAATAATACATACCTACAACATACATGAATCACAAAAAATAAAGACATACATAAATAAATAAACACATAACAATAAATACAATACATTACATACAAATACATGAATAAACAAATAAATAAAGACATACATAAATAAATACATACATACATACATGAATAAACAAATAAATAAATACATACATAAATAAATACATACATACATACATACATACATACATACATACATACATGAATACACAAATAAATAAATACATACATAAATAAATAAATACATAAATAATAAATACATACACAAATAAATAAATAAATACATACATAAACAAATAGATACATACATAAATAAATAGATACATTAATAAATACATACATACATACATGAATAAAAAAATAAATAAATACATACCTAAATAAATAAATAAATACATACATTAATAAATACATACATACATACATGAATAAACAAATAAATAAATACATACATAAATAAATACATAGTAGAAATACATACATGAATAAATAAAATAAAGAAAACATACTAGAAAGAAAGAAAGAAAGAACAGAATAAAGACATACGACAGACAGGACGGAAGAAACAAAGAAAGAAAGAAAGCAGGCACGAAAGAAATGCAAGACTGACAGAAAGACAGTACATACATGACGGAACCAAAAAAGAAAGAAAAGGACAGACAGAAAGGAAATACAGACAGACAGACATGAATTAACAAATAAATAAATACAGACCATAAAATAACTACATACATACAGACAGACAGACAGGAATCACAGTAAATAAAACAACATAAATAAAATCATAAATACAGAAATAATAAATACATACATAAATAAATAATAAAGTACATACATAAACCAAATAAATACATACATAACTAAACATACAGACAGCATACGACATACTACATACATAAAGGAATAAACAAACGATACTAATAGAAAGAAATAACTAACAGGCATTAATAAATACATACATACATACATGAATAAACAAATAAATAAATACATACATAAATAAATACATACATACATACATACATGAATAAACAAATAAATAAATACATACATAAATAAATAAACACATTCATAAATAAATACATACATACATACATACATGAATACACAAATAAATAAAGACATACATAAATAAATAAACACATACATAAATAAATACATACATACATAAATACATGAATAAACAAATAAATAAAGACATACATAAATAAATACATACATACATACATGAATAAACAAATAAATAAATACATACATAAATAAATACATACATACATACATACATACATACATACATACATGAATACACAAATAAATAAATACATACATAAATAATAAATACATAAATAATAAATACATACACAAATAAATAAATAAATACATACATAAACAAATAGATACATACATAAATAAATAGATACATTAATAAATACATACATACATACATGAATAAACAAATAAATAAATACATACCTAAATAAATAAATAAATACATACATTAATAAATACATACATACATACATGAATAAACAAATAAATAAATACATACATAAATAAATACATACATACATACATACATGAATAAATAAATAAATAAATACATACATAAATAAATAAATAAATACATACATAAATACATACATACATACATGAATAAACAAATAAATAAAGACATACATAAATAAATACATTACATACATACATACATGAATAAACAAATAAATAAATACATACATAAATAAATAAATAAATACATACATAAATACATACATACATACATACATACATACATGGATAAACAAATAAATAAATACATACATAACAAATACATACCATACCCCAATACATACAGAATAAAACAAATCAATAAATTACAGACATAAATAAAATTTACATACAGTACAGAAGACACAAATAAGAACATACCGACAGAATGAAATAAATACATAAATAATAAAGACATAGAATAAATAAATAAATACATTATAAACAAAGAACGACATACAACATAAGACATGAAGAACAAATAAATAAAGGACAGACGAGTAGAAAAGAAATAAAGGACAACATTAATAAATACAGCATACAGACATGAATAAACAAATAAATAAATACAGACAGAAAATAAATACATACATACATACATACATAATAAACAATAAATAAATACATAATAAATAAATAAATACATACATAAATAAATACATACATACATGCATACATGAATAAACAAATAAATACATGAATGAGTACATAATATGAGGAAAAGGAGGAAATAAAACAATGCTCGAGAGCATGGCATACCAGCACTTCCACTCCTCTGCATCATCACTGCCCAGGCCAAACTTCCATGCCACCATCATGGACAGAAAAGGAAAAGAAACAGCCGGCACGTAGTGGCCGAGGAAGATTAGTTTCGAGGAGGGAGGGAGGGGGGGGGGGGGGGGGGGGGGGGGGGGCGCGAGAGGGCTTCGCCGTTAATGAAAAGCAGGAAACAGGAGATATGCCACAAGCCAACTGTCTGCAAACGGTGCAAGTGCCACGTGTTGAGTGGGGTTTAGGAGATAACGCTGGCAATGTCCGAAACCAGTTGACCGGCAAGACCTGGGCACGAGCGAATTTATGAATTTCTACGTGCCGAATGGCGCATGCTACTGGAGGCGCAGGCGCTTGATAAGTGGGGGAGCGAGGGGGAAATAGTTGCAACAACCTATGAACTTGCACAATCATTCGGGCAGAATCATTTCTGTCTGACTTGCTCTAGCCTCGTTTAATGGTGGAGGTGCTGGAGCCTCATTTCCAGCTTCGGTCTTTCATCGAAATTTCAGCTGCCGCATGGCGCATCGTAGCAGCAGGTGCAGGTGCTTGAGGAGATACTCGCAACACCTAGTAATTCGACAATTATTCCAATCATGCGAACACCTTGCTTCGTGCCTAGCAAAATTCTGGTGCTTAACCCTTCTTCAATTGCGGAGTTGATGGAGCCTGTTACCCACCTCGATCCCATGAGCTGGTGCTGGTGCGGTCTTGGCCTTCTTCTATCCATGCGAGCTGCAGGCGCAGGCGCTACAGAAGTAGGAAACGAGTGAAGAGATACTCGCAACAAAATCTCACGACTTCATTATTTCTGAAACATCATGCGTACTCAGTCTCGTTTGTTCCCGAGTAAAACCCTGCAGTTACGTCTCTTTCATCAATGGCGAGGCAATCTATACTGCCTCGTCCAGTGTTTTCATGGAGCATGCAGGTTGTCGTGGGACGTCTCGAGGCTGAGAGGTTGCGCCTATCTCTCTCCTCGCACATCATTTCACCATGCGCCAGGTCCTGCTCCTTCAGATCTTCTTTTACCGATTAATTCGTAGGTACTGCATAGCGCATGCAAATTGCTGGCGCAGACACTAGAAAAGTACGGAGCGAGCAAAATTATTCGCAACAAAATATCCAGACTTCATCTTCTCTGGAAACTAATGCGTCCAGTCTCGTGTTGTTCGTGTGTTATTCTACTGTAACGACTGTGTCAAATATGGATAGGCTTCCTTATCAGTCTCGTTTAGATTGGTCTCCGACCTCGCTAATCACTTCCTGCGTTTGCGCCTGCGCCTACATCTGCCCATGCGCCATTCCTTCCTGCCGGTCCAATGGTTTCGGAGGATGCCAGCGTCATCTAGTAACACCTGGTTGTGAACTCGTGGCCATTTAAACACGTGGCAGTTTCTTGACAGGAAGGATGCTATACCCTAGATTCGAGAAGGAAAAGGAAAAAAAAGAGTGACAAAAAGTAAAAGAAAAGAAAGACGAGGAACCCAAAGCTTATAGACTAGCTAAGCTAATCTAAAAAGAAAAAAGAAAAAAAGCTATAGAGCATGGCACACCTGCACTTCCACTCCTCTGCATCATCACTGCCCAGGCCAAACTCCCATGCCACCATCATAGACAAACAAACAAATAAATAAATAAATATATAGATTATACAATTATAAAATGCTAGAGAGATTGGCACACCTGCGCTTCCACTCCTCTGCATCATCACTGCCCAGGCCAAACTCCCATGCCACCATCATGGACAGAAAAGGAAAAGAAAAAAAGCTATAGAGCATGACACACCTGCGCTTCCACTCCTCTGCATCATCACTGCCCAGACCAAACTCCCATGCAGCCATCATGGACAGAAAAGGAAAAGAAACAAGAAAAAACAAGAAACAAATGCTATAGAGCATGAAACTCCTGAGCTTCCACTCCTCTGCATCATTACTGCCCAGGCCAAACTCCCATGCAGCCATCATTGACAAACAAACAAATAAAAAAAAAAAAAAAAAAAAAACATATATATATATATATATAAATAAAAATTATAAAATGCTAGAGAGATTGGCACACCTGCGCTTCCATTCCTCTGCATCATCACTGCCCAGGCCAAACTCCCATGCAGCCATAAGCTGACCTAGGGTCTCCTGTTCATCAGAGCTACCTCGGCGCCAGCTATCAGTGAGCAGCAACCCAGGTTGTCGGGAGATC
The DNA here is from genome assembly GCA_013435795.1 of Chlamydomonas sp. ICE-L. Taxonomy (NCBI): domain Eukaryota; kingdom Viridiplantae; phylum Chlorophyta; class Chlorophyceae; order Chlamydomonadales; family Chlamydomonadaceae; genus Chlamydomonas; species Chlamydomonas sp. ICE-L. The sequence continues at coordinate 3,422,333 of JACBWV010000506.1, forward strand.
AGGGCCAGCACGTCAACGTCAGTGCCAGCTGTCAAGACCTAGAGACAAAGCAGTTGAACAGGCTTTCAGGACACTTCTCACACTCACTATCTCCTCCCCCCCCCCCCCCCCCCACACACACACCTACACACACACTTTCATGTCTAGCAACATCTGAGTCAGTCTAGGCGATCCACCTAGCAGCACACTGTCCCACTACCCACCAAGGCCTACCTTCCGCTTCCTACCAACACCCACACACCACACCACCCACACATCACACACACACACCTTCATGCCTAGCAACCTCTAAGTCAGTCTAGGCGATCCACCTAGCAGCACACTGTCCCACTACCCACCAAAGCCAACCTTATGCTTCCTACCAACACCCACCCACCCACCCACCCACACCACCCACCTTCATGTCTAGCAGCCTCTTAGTCAGTCTAGGCAATCACCCAACCACACCTACCCCCCCACACCCACCCACCCATACCCCCCACCTACCCCCCCCCACACACACCCCCCCACACACCACCACCCACCTTCATGTCTAGCAGCCTCTTAGTCAGTCTAGGCAATCACCCCCCCACACCTCCCCCCCCCTCCCCCCCCCCCACACACCCACCTACCCCCCCCACACACATACACACACACACCCTACACACCACCCACCTTCATGTCTAGCAGCCTCTTAGTCAGCTCATAGTAGCTGGCAGTCAATAGCCTAGGTTCCCTTGTCACCATCCACACCACATCAGCCCCTCTAGCCTCCTCCCCTTCTGCCTGCTGCTCCATTTCTGACTTCGTGTGCAGATGGCGGGCGGACATGTCCTTTTGTTTAGTAGATCCACCTAGCAGAAGTTGGAGTTGAAGTAGCCGCTGACTGACAGCTAAGACCTCTGCCTCGGAGCCCTGGATGAACCCACTGGACGAGGGAGCGGACTGGGAGGAGTAGGAGGCACTAGGCTCAGCACCTGGGGGTGGGTGGGTGGATGGGATGGGATGGGATGGGATGGGGTTAGGTTGGGTTGGGTTGGATGGGATGGGATGGGATAGAAGTTTGAGATGAAGTAGCCGCTGACTGACGGCTAAGACCTCTGCCTCAGAACCCTGGACGAGCCCGGTAGATGAGGGAGCTGACTGGGGGGAGTAAGAGGCACTAGGCCTTGCGCCTGGGGATGGGTGGGTGGAAGAATGGTGGTCTTAGTGGCGGGTAGACATCTCCTGGTGTGTAAATGATGCACCTAGCAGAAGTTGGAGTTGAAGGAGGCGCTGACTGATAGCTAAGACCTCTGCCTGGGAGCCCTGGATGAACCCGCTGGATGAGGGAGCTGACTGGGGGGAGTAAGAGGCACTAGGCTCGGCACCTGAGGTGGGATGGGGATGGGTGGAATGGGGATGGGTGGGATGGGGATGGGTGGAATGGGGATGGGTGTTGGGGGGGATTGACGGGAGTATGGTGAGTTGAGTGGGGGGCTGGTGCCGACAGGGGGGAGTAAGAGGCACTAGGCTCAGCACTTGGGTGGGATGGGGATGGGTGGTGAGGAAGGATGGAAGGGAGTATGGTGAGTTGAGTGGGGGGCTGGTGCCGACAGGGGGGAGTAAGAGGCACTAGGCTCAGCAACTGGGTGGGATGGGGATGGGTGGTGAGGAAGGATGGAAGGGAGTATGGTGAGTTGAGTGGGGGGCTGGTGCCGACAGGGGGGAGTAAGAGGCACTAGGCTCAGCAACTTGGGTGGGATGGGGATGGGTGGTGAGGAAGGATGGAAGGGAGTATGGTGAGTTGAGTGGGGGGCTGGTGAAGAAAGGGCGGGAGAAGAGGCAATAGGCTAAGCAATTGGGTGGGATGGGGATGGGTGTGAGGAAGGATGGAAGGGAGTATGGTGAGTTGAGTGGGGGGCTGGTGCGACAGAGGCCCATCAACTACCCATACTCCCTTCCATCGTCCTCACCACCCCTTCCCCATTCACACCCAAGGTGCTGAGGCCGAGTGCCCTTACTTCCCCCCGTCGGCACCAGCCCCCCCCACTCAACGCACACATACTCCCTTCCATCCTTCCTCACCAACCATCCCCCATCCTACCCAAGTGCTGAGCCTAGTGCCTCTGACTCCCCCCTTGTCGGCACCAGCACCCCACTCAAAACTCACCATACTCCTTCATCCTTACGCACCACCCATCCCCATTCACACCCAAGTAGTTGCTGAGCCTAGTGCCTCTTACTCCCATGTCGGCACACAGCCACCCACTCAACTCACCATATCCCTTCCATCTTCCTCAACCACACCAATCCCCATCCCACCCAAGTTGCTGCTGAGGCCTAGTGCCTCCTTACTCCCCCTGTCGGCACCAGCCCCAATCAAAACGCCAATCACTCCATTCCATCCTCCTCACCACCCATCCCCATCCCACCCAAGTTGCTGAGGCACTAGTGCCTCTACTCCCACTGGCGGAAACCAGCCCCCACTCAACCACCATATCCCTCATCCTTCCTTCACCACCAATCACCATCCCAACCAAGGTGATGAGTCCTAGTGCCTCTTACTTCCCCCCTGTCGGCACCCAGCCCCCCAACTCCAAACTCACCATACTCCCTTCCACATCCTCCTCACCACACCATCCCCATCCTACCCAAGTTGATTAGTCCTAGTGCTCTTACTACCCCATGTGTCGGAACCAGCCCCCAACTACATCAACACCATACTCATTCATATTCCCACCACCCATCCCCCCATCCCCACCCGAGGGTTGCTGAGCCTAGTGCCCCTTACTCCCCCCTGTCTGTACCAAGCCACCACTCAACTCACCTAGACTCCCTTCCATCCTACTCACCACCAATCCCATCCCACCCGGGTGCTGGCCTAGTGCTCTACTCCCCCCTGTCGGCACAGCCCCCCACTCAACTCACCCTACTCCCTCATCCTTCTCACCACCATCCCCATCCCACCCAAGGTGCTGAGCTAGTGCCTCTTACTCCCCCCGTGTCGGACACCAGCCCCACACTCAACTCACCATACTCCCTTCCATCCTTGCATCACCACAATCCCCATCCCCCAAGTTTGCTGTCTGAGCCTGTGCCTTTCTTACTCCCCTGTCGGCACAGCACCCACTTCAACTCACCATACTCCCTTCATCTTCCTCACCACCCATCCCATCCCACCCGAGGTGCTGAGCCTAGGCCTACTACTCCCCCCATGTCGGTACCAGCCCCCCACTCAATCACCATACTCCATTCATCCTTCCTCACCACCCATCCCAATCCCACCCGAGGGCTGAGCCTAGTGCCTCCTTACTCCCCCCTGTCGGCCCCAGCCCCCACAATCAACTCACCATACTCCCTTCATCCTTCCTCAACTCCCATCCCCATCCCACACAAGTTTGCTGAGCCTAGGCCTTTACTCCCCCCTGTGCGGCACCAGCCCCCACTCAAACACCTACTCCCTTCCATCTTCCTCACCACCCATCCCCATCCCACCCAAGTTGCTGAGCTAGTGCCTATTACTCCCCCCTGCGGACCAGCCCCCACTCAACTCACCATACTCCATTCATCCTTCCTCACCAACCATCCCCATCCCACCCGGAGGTGCTGCGCTAGTGCCTCTACTCCCCCCTGTCGGCACCAGCCCCCCACTCAACTCACCAGACTCCCTCCATCCTTCCTCACCACCCATCCCCATCCACCACCCAAGGTGGGAGCCGAGTGCCTATACCCCACCTGTCGGCACCAGCCCCCACCAACTCAACATACTCCCTTCCATCCTTCCTCCACACCCATCCCCATCCCACCCAAGTTGTGAGCCTAGTGCCTCGTACTCCCCCTGTCGGCACCGCCCCCATCACTCACCATATCCCTTCCACATCCTCAACCACCCATCCCAATTCCCACCCAAGGTGCTGAGCCTTAGTGATCTTACTCCCCCCTGTCGGCAACAGCCCCCCCCCCACTCAACTCACCATACTCCCTTCCCCATCCTTCATCACCAGTAACATCCCATCCCCACCCCGAGGTGCTGAGCCTAGTGCCCGCGTTACTCACCCCTGTCGGCACCAAGCCCCCCCACTCATACTCACCATACTCCCTTCATCCTTCCTCACCACCATCACCATCCCACCCAAGTTGTGAGCCTGTGCCTCTTAATCCCCCATGTCGGCACAAGCCCCCCACTCAACTCACCATACTTCCCTGCCTTCCTTCCTCACCACCCATTCCCATCCACCCACCCCAAGTTGCTGAGCATAGGCCTCTTTCCCCCCTGGCGGCACCAGCCCCCCACTCCAACTCACCATACCCTTCCATCATCATCACACACATCCCCATCACACCAAGTTGCTGAGCTAGGGCCTCTTAACTCCCCCTGTCGGCACCGCCCCCCACTCAATCACCATACTCCCTTCCATCCTTCCTCACCCCAACCCCATCCCACCCAAAGGTGCAGAGCCTAGTGCATCGTACTCCCCATTTTGTCGGCACCCACAGACCCCCACTCAACTCACCATACTCCTCCATCCTTCCTCACCACCCTCCCATCCCACCCAAGTGCTGACCTAGTGCCTCTTCACTCCCCCCATTGTGCTCGGCAACAAGAGAACACACCCATTGTGCAACTGCCATAATCCCTTCAATGCCGTCATCCAACACCCATCCCCATCCCTCCCGAGGGGTCTGAGCCTTAGTGCCCGTATGATATCCCCCATCATGTGTTTTCTCACTTGTCGGCACACCAGGCCCCCCACCAACTCACCATACTCCTTCCATCCTCCTCACCCACCCCATCCACCATCCCACCCAAGTGATGAGCTAGTGCCTCTTACTCCCCCCTGTCGGCACCAGACCCCCCACTCAACTCCACCATACTCATTTTCCACCTTCCTCACCACCCAGCCCCATCCCACCCAAAGTTGCTGATGAGCCTAGGGACTTTATCCCCACCATGTCGGCACCAGCCCCCCCCAACTCAACTCACCATACTCCCTTCCATCCTCTCACAACCCATCCCCATCCCAACAACCAAGTTGCTGAGCCTCGTTCGCCCTCTTAATCCCCCCTTGTCGCACCAGCCCCCCACTCAACTACATACTCCCTTCCCATCCTTCTCACCCACCCATCCTCCATCCCACCGAGGTTGTGAGCCTAGTGCCTCTTACTCCCCCCTGCGGAAACAGACAAACCATCCAAAACACCTATAATCACTCCACTCATACTAATCTTCAATCCTTCCTCACCAACCATACCAATCCACACCCAAGTTGCTGAGCATAGTGACTCTTTACTACCCCTGTTTCCTTGTCGGCAACAGCCCCCCACTCCTAAACTCACAATACTCCCTGCCATCATCCTTCTACAACACCCATCCCCATCCCACCCAAGTTGCTTGAGCCCTAGTGCCTCTACTCCCCCTGTCGGCACCAGACCCCACTCAAACTCACATACTCCCTGCCATCCTTCATCACCACCCATCCCCATCACAACCCAAAGGTTGCTGAAAGCCTCACGCTGACTTTATCCCCCTGTCGGGCACCAGACCCCCACTCAACTCACCATACTCCCTTTCCATCCTTCTCACCACCCATCCCCATCCCACCAGTGTGAGCCTAGTGCCTCTTACTCCCACATGCGGCACCAGCCCCCCCAAGCTCACTCACCATACTCACTTCCATCCTTCTCCACCACTACCACCCTCCCCATCCCACCCAAGGTGCGAGCTAGTTGCCTCCTTATCCCCCCTCGTCGGCACCAGCCCCACACTCAAACTCACCATACTCCCTTCCATCCTTTCCCTAACACAATCCCATCCAACCCGAGTGCTGAGCCTTAGTGGCCTCTTATCCAACCGTCGGCACCAGCCCCCCACTCAACTCCCAGATACTCCCTTCCATCCTCTCCTCACCACCCATCCCCATCCCACCCAAAGGTGCTGAGCCTAGTGCCTTCTTACTCCCCCCTCCTGTCGGCACCAAGCCCCAATCAAACTCACCATACTACCTGCCATCCTTCATCACCACCCATCCCCATCACACCCGAGCTGCTGGCCTAGTGCCTATTAATCACCTGTCGCACCAGCCCCCACTCAACGCACATAATCCCTTCCATCCTTCCTACACCACCAATCCCCATTCACACCCAGTGGATGAGCCTAGTGCCTCTTTACTCCCCCCTGCGGCACCAGACCACCACTAAACTCACCATACTCCCTTCCATCCTTCCTCACCACCCATCCCCATCCCACCCGAGGTGCTGAGCCTAGGCCTCTTACTCCCCCCTGTCGGCACAAGCCCCCCACCAACTCAACATATATCTCCCTTCCATCTCATCACACACCCATCACCAATAACACCAAGTGCTGAGATGGGAGCCTAGGGAAGAGGACGACAAAAGGATTGTGTTCTGGTCCGCTGTACTCGGACACAAAAGCCACAAAAAGACACTCACCACACAAGATAAATCACCATACCTACCCGTCCCATAATTTAATAAAAAAACCAGACCCATATCTCACAAACAAGTGGGAATGGCCTAGTGCCTATGAATCAACCGTGTCGTGCGCACAAGCCCCCCACTCAACTCACCATATCCCTTCCCATCCTTCATCACCAACCATCCCCTCCACCCCGAGTGGTGCGGAGCATAGTGCCTCTTACTCCCCCCTGGCTGGAACAGAAAAAAAAACGCAAAGAGAACAAGAGCGAGCGCGGCAAGAGAGGGCAGACACAACAAAGGAAACGAACAGGAAAAGGGGAGGAGGAAGTAGGGGATTAGGAGGATAGAACAAAAAGGGCGGAAAAAAAAGCAAAAAGAACAAAAAAAGCATAGAGGATACTTATGGAACAATACAAAGAATAAATTCAATAATTGAACTTAAATGACTGACGCAACCACCCATCCCAGCGCCAACCAAAGGTGCTGAGTACGTAGGGCCCGTAACTCCCCCAGGGCGGCGCAACAAGCCCCCACACACACCACCCCCCAATCTCAATTCCTCAAAATACGCCCTTCCACCTTCCTCACCACCCATCCCCAGCCCACCATAAGTTGCTGAGCCTAGTGCTCTTAATACCCCCTTGTCGGCCAACCAGACAACCCACCCAACTCAAATCAACACAATAACTCCCTTCCATACTTGCCTCACCACCAATACACATCCCACCCGAGGGGTGCTTGAGCCTAGTGGCCTATTACTCCCCCCTGTACGGCACCAGCCCCCCCCCCACTCAACTCACCATACTCCCTTTCCACCTTCACTACACCAACCCACCAATCCAAACCAAGTTGCTGAGAATGAGTGACTATTACTCCCCCCCTTGTCGGCAACCACAACCACCAGACCACCAATAACTCACAATAATTCCCTTACATCATTTCCTCACCACCCATCCCAATCCACCCACAAGTTGATGAGCTAGTGGTCTCTTACACCACCCTGCGCCCTGTTTGTCGGCACCAAGCCCCCCACTCCAACTCACAATACTCCATTCCATCCTTCCTCACCAACCATCCCCATCCCACCCAAGGTGCTGAGCCTAGTGCCTCTTACTCCCCCCTTCTGTCGGCACCAGCCCCCCCCCCCACTCAAACTCACCATACGTCCTTTCCATCCTCAAACAACCATCCCCCATCCCCACCCAAGGGTGAGCCCTAGTGCCCTTACTTCCACCCCTTGTCGGACACAGCCCCACACTCAACTCACCATTACTCCTTCCATCCTTCCTCACAACCCATCCCCATACCACCCGAGTGCTGAGCCTAGTCCTCTTTTACTCCCCCCTGTCGGCACCAGCCCCTCACTCAACTCACCATACTTCCCTTCCATCCTTCCCACCACCCATCCCCATGTCCACCCAAGTTGATGGCCTAGTGCCTCTTAATCCCCCCTTGTCGCGTACCAGCCCCCCCACTCAACCACCATACCTCCCTTCCATCGTTCCTCACCACCCATCCCAATCCCACCCGAGCGGTGTGAGCCTAGTGCCATCTTACTCCCCCTGTCGGCACCAGCCCCCAACTCAACCACCTAATCCCCTTCCATCCTCCTCACCCACCATCCAAATCCCACCCCCAAGTCTGAGCCTAGTGCCTCTTACTCCCCCTGCGGCACCTAGCCCCCCCTAACTCACCATACTCCCTCCATCTTCCTCACCAACCAATCCCTAAGTCCCACCCAAGTTGACTGAGACGTAGTGCTTCTTACTCCCCCCTGTCGGCACCAGCCCCCCACTAAACTCGCATTAACGTACCCTTCCAATTCTTGCTGACACCACCCATCCCCCATCCCACCCGAGTGCTGAGCCTAGTGCCTCTTTACTCCCCCACTGTCGGCAACCAGCCCCACACTAATCCCAATCCCCATCATCCCTCCTCACCAACCCATCCCCATCCCACGCAGGGGTGTGGCACAGTGCCTTTAACTCCCCCCTGTCGGCACCAGACACCACCAACTACCATACTCCCTTCATTCCTTCCTCCCACCCATTCCCCATCCCAACAAGTTGACTGAGCCTAGTGCCCGTGCTTACCCCACCTGTCGGCACAGCCCCCCACTCAACTCACCCATATCCCTTACATCCTTCCTCACCACCCATCCCCATCCCACCCAAGTGCTGAGCTAGTGCCTCTCTACCCCCTGTCGGCCACCAGCCCCCCACTCAACTCACATACCCGCCTTGACATCCTTCTCAGACCAACCATCCCCATCCCACCCAAGGCTGAGCCTAGCCTCTTTACTCCCCCTAGTCGGCACAGCCCCCACCACTCACTACTCCCTTCCATCCTTCCTCACCAACCCATCACCCAGTATAGCTAGCACAATCCGAGGACGCCCTAATGCTCACCCACCAGGTGAGCCTAGTGCCTGCTTACTCCCCCTGTCGGAACAGGCCCCCCCAATCACTCACATACTCCCCTTCATCCTTGTCCTCGAACACCCATCCATCCCACCCAAGTTGCTGAGCTAGTCCATTTACTCCCCACTGTCGGCAACCCCCCACTCAACTCACCATACATCCTTCATCCTCCTCACACCCATCCCATCCCACCCAAGTTGCTGAGCCAGATGCTCTTACTCCCCCATTCCTGTCGGACACCAGCCCACACGCAAACTCACCATAATCCCCCATCCTTCCTCACACCCATGCCCCATCCCACCCGGGGGTGTTAGCCTAGGTGCCTCTTTACTCGCCCCTGTGGCGGCCAGCCGCACCACTCAAATCACCATACTCCCATTCCATCACGTCCTCAACCACCCATCCCCATCACCACCAAGTTGTGAGACCCTTGAGTGCTCTGCTCTACTCCCACTGGCGGCACCAGCCCCCCATCAACTCACCATACTCCCTTCCATTCCTCTACACCACCCATCCCCATCCTCACCAAGGTGCTGAGCCTAGTGCCTCTTACCTCCCACCTGTCGGCACCAGCCCCCACTCAAATCACCATACCCCTTCACATCCTTCCTCACCACCCATTCCCATCCCACCCAGAGTGCATGAGCCTAGTGCACTTATATCCCCACGTCGGCACCAGCCCCCACCTAACTCACCATACTCCCTTCATCCTTCTCACCACCCATCCCCATTCCAACCCAAGTTGCTGAGCCTAGTGCCTTCTTATCCCCCTTTTATGTCTGGCACCAGCCCCCCCCATTTATATCTCACCTACTCCCTTCCATCCTTCTCACCCACCCATCCCCCCCCCCCCACATCCCCCATCCCACCCGATGCTGAGCCTGTGCCTATTACTAACCCCTGTCGGCACCAGCCCCCCCACTCAACTCAGCCATACTCCCTTCCATTCCTTCCTCCCACCCATCCCCATCCACCCAAGTTGCTGAGCATAGTGCCTCTTAAATCCCCCCTGGTCGGCACCAGCACCCCCAACTCAACTCACCATATCCTTCGCCATCTTCACCACCACACACCACTATCCCACCAAAGGGACTGAGCCTAGTGCCTCTTACTGCCCCCTGTCGGCACCAGCCCCCACTAACTCACCAGACTACCTTACAACATTCCTCAACCACCCCATCCCCTCCCACCCAGGGGCTGAGCCTAGTGCTCTCTACCCCCCTTGTCGGCACCAGCCCCCCACTCAACTCACCATACTCCCTTCCACCTTCCCACCACCCATCCCCATCCACCCAAGTTGCTGAGCTAGTGCCTCTTACTCCCCCCTGTCGGCACCCGCCCCCACTCAACTCACCATACTCCCTCATCCTTCCTCACCACCCATCCCCATCCCACCAAAGTGTGAGGCCTAGTGCCTCTTTACTCCCCCCTGTCGGCACCAGCCCCCCACTAAACTCACCATACTCCCTTCCATCCTTCATCACCACCCCCCATACACCACCAGGTGTGAGCCATAGTGCCTCTACTCCCCTGCGGCACCAGCCCCCCCCTCAACTCACCATACTCCCTCCATCCTTCCTCACCACCCATCCCCCTCCCCACCAAGTTGCTGAGCCTAGGCCTCTTACCCCCCTGTCGGCACCCACCCCCCACTCAATCCACCTACTCCCTTCCATCCTTCCTCACCACCCCTCCCCATCCCACCCGGGTGCTGCAGCCTAGTGCCTCTTACTCCCCCCCTGTCGGCACCAGCCCCCCACTAACTCACATAATCCCTTCCATCCTTCCCACCACCATCCCCACCCACCAAGTTGCTGGAGCCTAGTGCGTCTACCCCCTGTCGGCACCAGCCCCCACTCAACCCCCATACTCCTTCCATCCTCCTCACCACCCTTCCCATCCACCCAATTGCTGAGCCTAGTGCTCTTACTCCCCCCTGTCGGCACCAGCCCCCACGCAACTCACCACATACTCCCGTCCATCCTTCCTCACCCCCATCCCATCCCACCCAGGTGCTGAGCCTCGTGCCTTTACCCCCCCTGTCGGCAACCCAGCCCCCCACCAACCACCATACTCCCTCCATCCTTCCTCACCACCCATCCCCATCCCACCCAAGTGCTGAGCCTAGGCCTCTTACTCCCTGTCGGCACAGCCCCCCACTCAACTCACAGTACTCCCTTCTCCTTCCTCACCACCCATCCGCCATCCCACCCAAGATGCTGAGCCTAGTGCCTCTTACTCCCCCCTGTCGGCACAGCCCCCCACTCAAATCACCATACTCCTCCATCTCCTCACCAACCATCCCATCCACCAAGTGCTGAGACCTAGTGCCTCGTTACTCCCCCCTGTCGGCACCAGCCCCCCACTAACTCACCATACTCCCTTCATCCTTCCTCACCACCGCATCCCAATCCCACCCAAGTTGCTGAGCCTAGTGCCTCGTATACCCCTGTCGGCACCAGCCCCCCACTCAACTCACCAAACTCCCTTCCATCCTCCTCACCACCCATCCCCATCCCACCCAAGTTGCTGAGCCTAGTGCCTATTATCCCCTGTCGGACACAGCCCCCCCACTCAACTCACCATACTCCCTTCCATCCGTCCTCACCACCCATCCCCATCCCAACCAAGTGCTGAGCTAGGCCTCTTACCCCCCTGTCGGCACCAGCCCCACCACTCAATCCCATACTTCACTCCATCCTTCCTCACCACCCATCCCATCCCACCCAGGTGCTGCGCCTAGTGCCTTTACTCCCCCTGTCGGCACCAGCCCCCACTCAACTCACCATATCCCTTCCATCCTCCTCACCACCCATCCCCATCCCACCCAAGTGCTGAGCCTAGGCCTCTTACTCCCCCCTGTCGGCCACCAGCCCCCCACTCAACTCACAATACTCCCTCATCCTTCCTCACCACCCATCCCATCACCACCCAAGTTGCTGAGCCTAGTGCCTCTTACTACCCCCCTGTCGGCACCAGCCCCCCACTCAACTCACCATACTCCCTTCCATCCTTCTCACCACCCATCCCCATCCCACCGCAAGGTGCTGAGCCTAGTGCCTCTTACTCCCCCCTGTCGGCAACCAGCCCCCATCAACTCACCATACCCCTCCATCCTCCTCACCACCCATCCCATCCAACCCAAGTTGTGAGGGCCTAGTGCCTCTTAGCTCCCCCTGTCGGCACCAGCCCCCCACTCAACTCACCATACTCCCTTCCATCCTTCCCACCAACCATCCCCTCCCACCCAAGGTGCTGAGCCTAGGCCTCTTACTACCCCCTGCGGCACCAGCCCCCCACTCAACTCACCATACTCCCTTCATCTTCCTCACCACCCATCCCATCCACCCAAGTTGCTGAGCCTAGTGCTCTTACTCCCCCTGTCGGCACCAGCCCCCCACTACAACTCACCATACTCCCTTCCATCCTTCCTCACCACCCATCCCATCCCACCCAAGGTGCTGAGCCTAGTGCCTCGTACTCCCCCTGTCGGCACCAGCCCCACTCAACTCCACCCATACTCCCGTCCATCCTTCCTCACCAACATCCCCATCCCACCCAAGATGCTGATGGCCCGTGCCTCTTACTCCCCCCTGTCGGCCACCAGCCCCCCACTCAAATCAACCATACTACCTTGTCACCTTCCTCACCAAACCCATCCCCATCCCACCCAAGGTTGATGAGCTTAGTGCCTCGACTCCCCCTCGTCGGCACCAGCCCCCACTCAACTCACAATACTCCCTTCATCCTTCTCACCACCACATCCCCTATTCCCACCCAAGTTGTGGCCTAGTGCCTCTTACTACCCCCTGTCGGCACCAGCCCCCAACTCAACCACCATACTACATTCCATCCTTCCTCACCAACCAATCCCCATCCACCCAAGTTGCTGAAGCCTAGTGCTCTTACTCCCCCTGTCGGCACCAGCCCCCCACTCAACTCACCATACTCCCTTCCATCCTTCCTCACACACCCATCCCCATTCCAACCCAAGTGCTGAGCCTAGTGCCTCTTCCCCCCTGTCGGCACCAGACCCCCACTCACAACTCACCATACTCCCTTCCATCCTTCCTCACCAACCCATCCCCATCCCACCCCAAGTGTGAGCTAGTGCCTCTTACTCCCCCCTGTCGGCCACCAGGCCCCCCATCAAATCACGCATACTCCCTTCCATCCTTCCCTCACCACCGCATCCCCATCCCCCAAAGTGCTGAGCTAGTGCTCTTACTCCCCCGCTTCGGCACCAGCCCCCCACTCAAATCACCATACTACTTCCATCCTCTCCTCACACCAATGACCCATCCACCCAAGTTGCTGAGCCATAGTGACTTTACTCCCCCGTCGGGGCACCGCCCCCCACTGTCAACGACACTACTCCATTACATCTCTCCTCACCAACCATCCATCCCACCAAGTTGCGAGCCAAGTGCCTCTTACTCCCCCCTGTCGGGACACAGCACCCCCATAAATCACCATATACCCTTCACCATTCGCTCAACCACCCAGTCCCTACCACCCAGAAGGTGCTGAGCTAGTGACCACTCTTTACCCCCAATTGTCGGCACCAGCCCCCCACTCAAACTCACCATACTCCCTTTCCATCCTTCCTCACACCACCCAATCCATCCCACCCAAGTTGCTGAGACACTAGTGCCTCTTACTACCCCTGTCGGCAACAGCCCCCACTTATGCAACTCACCATACTCCTTCCATCCTTCCTCACACCCATCTCCATACACCCAAGTTGCTGGCCTAGCTCTTTCCCCCTGTCGGCCCAGCCCCAGCCCTAAGTATCTCTTTGCCTATCCTTCTCACCACCCATCCTTCCTCTCCACCCGTCCCTGCCTAGTGCCCTTCCTTCTCCCCCATTTCGGCCCAGCCCCACTCAAACTCACCATTCTCCTCTTCCAATCCTTCGCTCACCCCCATGACCCCAATCCCACCCAAAGTTGCTGAGCCTAGGTGCTGCGATGCTATCCCCGTGGCACCCAGCCCCCCAACTCAACTCACATCTCCCTTCCATCATTCCCACCACGTCCCCATCCCCCAAGTTGCTGAGGCCTAGTGCCTTTATCCCCCGTGTCGGCCCCAGCCCCCCACTCAACTCACCATACTCCCTTCCATCCTTCCTCACCACCATCCCATCCCACCCAAGTTGACTGAGCCTTAGTCCTCTTACTCCCCCTTCGACGGCACCAGCCCCCCACTCAACTACCACTACTCATTCCATCTTCGCATCCACCCGACTCCCATCCCACCCGCAGGTGGGCTAGTAGCCTGAGATCTACCCCCTGTCGCACCACCAACCCAACTCAAAACTCAACCATACTCCCTTCCATCTTCTGACACCCACCACCTCACACCCAAGTGCTGAAGCCAGTGCCTCTTGATCACCCTTGTCGCGCACCAGCCCCCACTCAACTCACCATACTCTGCCTCCTTCCTCACACACCCAGCCCCATCCCACCGAAGTGCATGGAGCCTAGTGACCTGCTTAACTCGCCCTGTGCAAGCCCCAATAACACAGCCCCCCATCCTCCCATCAAACCAAGTGCACTAGCCATACCTCCTGTGCCAGCCCCCACAAATCACATATCCGCACGTCACCACCAGATCGCATCCCAACAGGCTGTGACGCCTAAGTGTCTCTGAATCTCCCGCCGTCGGCACCAGCCCCCCACTCAACTCACCATTACTCCCTCCATCACTTCCTCACCACCCATCCCATTCCACCCAACGTTGCTGAGCCTAGGCATTATCACCCCTGTCGGCACCAGCCCTCCAAGTCAATTCCTTCTCTTCTATCACTATCCCCATACTTGCTCTTCTCCCCCAATCTCCCACCCACCCAAATACAGAGTGCGTGAGCACTAGTGCCTACTTACTCCCTAACTTGGTCTTGGCACCAGCCCACTCAACTCACCATATCCTCTTCCATCCTTCCTCACCACCCATCCCCATCCCACCAAGTGGTGCTGAGCCTAGTGCACTATTAATCACCACTGTCCGGCACCAGCCCACTCCACTCAACTCACCATACTAGTATCCCCTCCCACACCCAGCCCATTTACCACCCATCCCACATCCCACCCAAGTTGATGAGCATAGTGCCTCTTACTACCCCCTGTCGGCACCCAGCCCCCCACTTAACTACACATACTCCCTTCCAGTCCTTCTCACCACCAATCCCAATCCCACACCAAGGTGCTGAGCTCTAGTTGCCTCTTACTTCCCCCCTGTCGGCACAGCCCACCCACTAAACTCCACCATACTCCCTTCCATCCTCCTCACCACCCACCACATCCCACCCAAGTGGCGGAGCCCCATTTTAGTTGGGGGCCTCTTACTCCCCCTGTCGGCACCCGCCCCCCACTCAACTCACCATACTCCCTGCCATCCTGTCCTCACCAACCATCCAATCCCACCCGAGCGTGCGAGGCCTAGTGCCTCTTACTCCCCCCTGTCTGGCAACCATCCCCCCACTCAACTAACATATCCCTTCCATCTCTCACCACCATCCCCACCCACCCAGAGGTGATTGAGACTAGTGCATCTACTACCCACGTTGTCGGCACACCAGCACCCCACTCAACCACCTACGCCTTCCATCCGTCCTAACCAACCATAACCATCCCCACCCAAAGTTGCTGAGCTTAGTGCACTCTTACTCCACCAAGTAGGCAACCAGCCACCCACGCAACGAACATAATGCCATGAACAGCTGCCGCTACCACCTCCCCAGCCCACCCGATTGGTGTGAGCCAGTGCATCTTACTCCCCCCTTGTCGGCAACAGCCCCCACGAAATCTACAATACTCCTTCCATCATTCTAACCACCCATCCCATCCCACCCAAGTTGCTGAGCCATAGTGCCTCTTGTACACCCTGTCGGACAGACCCCACTCAACGCAACCATATCCCTGCCATCCATCCTCACCACCCATCCCCATCCCACCAAGTTGCTGAGCATAGTGCTCTACTACCCCCTGTCGGAAAACAGCCCCCCCCACTCAACGCCACCATACTCCCCTTCCAGCATTCCTCACCACCCATCTCCATCCCACCAAAGTTGCTGAGCCTAGTGCCTCTTAATCCCCCCTGTCGGCACCAGCCCCCCACTCAACTAACAATACTCCCTTCCATCTTCCTCAACCACCAATCCCCATCCCACCCAAGTTGCTGAGCTAGTGCCTCGTACTCACCCTGTCGGCACCAGCCTCCACTCAACTCACCGTACTCCCCTTCCATCCTTCCTCACCACCCCAATCCCATCCACCCAAGATGCTGAGGCCTAGTGCCTCCTACTCCCCCCCTGTCGGCACAAGACCCCCACTCAATCCCATACTCCTCCATCCTCAGCACAACCATCCCCATCCCACCAAAGTTGCTGAGCCTAGTTTGCCTATTACTCCCACCGGTCGGCACAAGCCCACCCAACTCAAACTCACCCAGTATACTCCCTTCAATATTACTTCACCACCCATCCCCATCCCACCCAAGTTGCTGAGCCTAGTGCCTCGTACTCCCCCTGTCGGCACCAGCCCCCACTCCAAATCACCATACTCCATCCATCCTCCTTCACCACCCATCCCCATCCCACCCAAGTGGCTGAAGCCTAGTGGCCTCTACTCCCCCTGTCGGCACTAGGCCCCACTCAAACTCACCATACTCCCTTCCATCCTCCTCACCACCCATCCCATCCACCCAAGTGTGCTGAGCCTAGTGCCTCTTACTCCCCCTGTCGGCACCAGCACCCCACTCAACTCACCATACTCCCTTCCATCCTTCCTCACCAACCATCCATCCCACCCGAGGTGATGAGCCTAGTGCCTATATCCCCGGTCTGGCACCCACCCCCACTCAAACTCACCTACTCCCTTCATCCTTCCTCACCACCCATTCCCCATCCCACCCGAGGTGCTGAGCACTAGTGCTCTTACTCCCCCATGAGGCACCAGCCCCCCCATCATCACCTACTCCCTTCCATCCCGTCTCACCACCCATCACCCATCCCACCCAAGTGCTGAGCATAGTGCCTCTTACTCACACCACTGTCGGCACACGCCCCACTTCAACTCACCATGCTCCCTTCATTCCTTCCTCACCACACCATCCCCCATCCACCAACCCAAGTTGCTGAGCCCAGTGAACTTGCTACCCCCCTGCGGCACAGCCCCCAAACTAATCACAATACTGCTTCATCTTCCTCACCAACCATCCCCATCCCACCCAAGTTGCTGACCTGTGCCTCGACTAACCCCCTGTCGGCACCAAGCCCCCACTCAACTCACCAGACTCCCTTCCATCCTTCACCACCCATCCCCATCCCACCCAGTGCTGAGCCTAGGGCCTCTTCACTCCCCTGTCGGCACCAGCCCCCCTTCAAATCCCTCACCATACTACCCATAAATCTCCTCACCACCATCCCCACCCAACCCAAATTGCTGAGCCTAGGCGCCTCTACCCCCCCCCATCGGCACCAGCCCCCCCACTCAAACTCACCACTCCTGTTCCATGCCTTCCTCACCACCACCCCATCCAACCCAGTGTGCTGAGCCTAGTGCCTCTTATCCCCCCCTGTCGGCACAGCACCACACTCAACTCACATTACTGCCGTCCATCCTTCTCACCACCCATCCCAAATCCCACCCAAGGCTGAGCCTAGTGCCTCTTAACCCCCCTGTCGGCAACAGCCACCCATCAAACTACACCCTACTCCCTTCCATCCTTCCTCACCACCCATTCCCAACCCACCCAAATTGCTGAGCATAGTGCCTCTACTACCCCCCTGTCGGCACCAGCCCCCACTCACTCACCATAATCCTTCCATCCTTCCTCACCACCATCCCCATCCCACCAAAGTTGCTGGCATAGTGCCTCTTACTCCCCCCTGTCGGCACCCAAGCCCCCCACTCAACTACATACTCCCTTACATCCTTCCTCACACCCATCCCCATCCCACCAAAGTTGCTGAGCCTAGTTGCATCTTTACTCCCCCTGTCGGCACCAGCCCCCCCACTCAACTCACCATAATCCATTTATCCTTCCTCACCACCCATCCCCATCCCCACCCAAGTTGCTGAGCCTAGTGCCTCGTACTCACCCCGGGCGGCACAGCCCCCCACTCAAACTCACCATTACTCCCTTCCACCTTTCTCACCACAACCCCATCCCACCCAAGTTGTTGAGCCTAGTGCCTCTTACTCCCCGTCGGCACCAGCCCACTCAAATCAACCATACTACCTTCCCTCCTTCCTCACCACCCATCCCCATCCACCCAGTTGCTGAGCCTAGTGCCTTCTTACTCCCCCCTGTCGGCACCAGCCCCCCAATCAACTCTCACCATACTCCCTTCCATCCTTCCTCACCACCCATCCCAATCCCACCCAAGTTGCCTGGCTAGTGCCTTTACCCCCCATGTCGGCCCATCCACCACTCAACTCACCATACTCCTTCCATCCTTCCTCACCACCCAGTCTCATTCCACCCAAGTCGCTGAGCTAGTGACTCTTAATACCCACTGTCGGCACCAGCCCCCAACTCCAACTCACCATACTCCCTTCCCATCCTTCAGCACCACCCTTCTCATCCCACCCAAGTGCTGAGCATAGTGCCTCCTTAACTCCCCCCTGTCGGCACCAGCCCCCCACTCAACTCACCATACTCCCTCCATCCTTCCTCACCACCATCCCCATCCCACCCCAAGGTTGTGAGCCACGTGCCTCTTCTACCAACTGTCGGATCCAGCCCCCAAAAAATACATACTCCTTACAGCTTCCTCACACCCACTCCCCATCACACCCAAGTTGTGACGCCTAGTGCTATTACTCCCCCCATGTCCGGCACCAGAGGGGGGGGTGGGGCCCACACCCCACCACCCACCCACCCCACAAACCCATCCACCCACCAGAACCACCCAAAAAAACACCCCCACAACCCCCCCAACCACCCCCCCAACAAAAAAACAAAACCCCACCCTCCCCAACCCAACCACCACCACACCCCCCCTCCCACCCCCAACTCCCCCCCGCCAACCAAACAACCACAGACACCCACACAAACACCACCCTCAACACCCCCAACACCCTATAATAACACAACCAAACCCCACACACCTCCCACAACCACACACACCACCCCACCCAGCCACCAACCCCCCTAACACGCCAAACAAAACACCACAAACCTCAAAAAACACCACAACACCCCCCCACCACCCCACCCACAAAATTCAAACATAAAAAAAACACGCAAACAAAAAAACAAACACCCCCCCAACTCCACAAACTAACCAACCCACACCACAATAACAAAAAACACCCCACTCAACAACACACCTACCAACACAACCCTACCCACCAACCCAACCCAACCACACACACATCCCACAACAAAAACCCACCCCAAACCCATCGCCACCCCCCAACACCCACCCCACACAACCCCAAAACAAACCACCCCTCCAACCCAAAACAACAACCACCCAACCAAAACACAACCCACACCACACCAAAAACAACCTCAAACAAACACAAAAAACCCCCCCCCACCAACCCAAAAATCAACAACACCCAAACCCCAACCAAAACCCACCAAAAACCACACAAAAAAAACAATCACCCCCA
Source organism: Chlamydomonas sp. ICE-L (assembly GCA_013435795.1). NCBI lineage: Eukaryota > Viridiplantae > Chlorophyta > Chlorophyceae > Chlamydomonadales > Chlamydomonadaceae > Chlamydomonas > Chlamydomonas sp. ICE-L. The sequence continues at coordinate 3,441,777 of JACBWV010000506.1, forward strand.
CTAACCAACCCCCCACACCCACCAACGACCACCAAACCCAAACAAACCAAAAACACCAAATCCACAACACCCCCCACACACACCTCCACCACAAACCCCCCCCACCCCCCACCCAAAACCCACCACCCAACGAAAACCACAACCCAAAACCACAACAACAAAACCCCCACACACACAACAACCCCCAAAACCACCAACAACACAAAACCCGACACACCACACCCAACCCACACAAATCCAAAAAACTCCAAACACCACCACCCCCAACAAAAAACCCCACCACAAACAACCCAAAAACCACAACAACCCACGACCCCCCCCACAACAAAAAAAACAAAACGCACATAACACAACAACAAAAAAAAAAAAAACAAAAAAATAACAAAAAAAAAAAAACAAAAAACAGGGGGTGGGGGGGGGGGGGGGGGTGGGGGAGGCGGGGGGGGGGGGGGTGGGGGGGGGGGGGGGGGGGGGGGGTGGGGGGGTTGGGGGGGGGGTAGGGGGGGGGGGGGTGGGGGGGGGTGGGGTGGGGGTGGGGGGGGGCGGGAGGGGGGGGGGGTGGGGTGGGGGGCGTGGGGGGGGGGGGGGGGGCGGGTGGGGGTGGGGGGGGGTGGGGAGGGGGGGGGGGGGGTGGGGTGGGGGGGGGGGGGGGGGTGGGGTGAGGGGGACACCGACAACCACAAACAAAAAAACACATCGAGGAAAAAAAAAAATAGATAAACAAAAAAAAAAAAAAAAAAATAACAAAAAAGACAAAAAACAAGCGACAAAAAACGGGGGGGGGTGTGGGTGGGGGGGGGGCGGGTGGAAAAAAAACCAAAACACAAACAACACCAAAAAAAAAAAAAAAAAAAACCAAAAAACAACAAAAAAAAAAACAACACAAAAACAACAAAAACAAAACACAAAAAACACAAACAAAGACAAACAAACAAAAAAAAAAAAAAAAAAACCCAACCCAAAAAAAAAACAAAACAAACCCACAACCACACAACAACAACAACCACCAAAAAAAAAAAAAAAAAAAACACAAAAAAACAAAAACAAAGAAAAAAAAAAAAAAAAAAAACAAAAAAACAAAACACAAAACACCCACACCCAAAAAAACAAAAAAAAAAAAAAAAAAAAAACAAAAAAAAAAAAAAAAAAAAAAAAAAAAAAAAAAAAAAAAAAAAAAAACAAAAAAAAAAAAAAAAAACAAAAAAAAAACAAAAAAAAAATTTTTTTTTTTTTTTTTTTTTTTTTTTTTTGTTTTTTTTTTGTTTTTTGGGGGGGGGGGGGGGTGGGGATGGGCTGTGGGGGGGGGCTGGGGGGGGGGGGGGGGGGGGGAGGGTGTGGGGGGGGGGGGGGGGGGGGGGGGGGGGGGAGGGGGGGTGGGGGGGAGGGGGGGGGGGGGGGGGGGGGGGGGGGGGGGGGGGGGGGGGTGGGGGGGGGGGGGGGGGGGGGGTGTGGGGGTTTGGGGTGGGGGGGTGGGGTGGGAGGGGGGGGGTGGGGGGGTGGGGGGTGGGGGGGGGGGGGGGGGGGGGGGGGGGGGGGTGGGGGGGGGGGGGGGGGGGGGTGGGGGGGGGGGGGGGGGGGGGGGGGGGGGGGGGGGTGGGGGGGGGGGGGGGGGGGTGTGCTCACATTCCATCATTGCCCACCACCCACCCCATCCACCCACAGTTGCTGAGCCTAGTGCCTCTTGCACCCCTGTCGGCACCAGCCCCCCCACTCAACTCCCATACTCCCTTCACATCTTCCTCACACCCATCCCCATCCCACCCAAGTTGCTGAGCCTAGGGCTCTTTACTCCCCCCGTCGGACACGCCCCCCACTTCAACTCAAATACATCCATTCCATCCTTCCTAACCACCCATCCCCTCCCCACACAAGTTGCTGAGGCCTAGTTGCCTCTTACTCCCCACTGTCGGCACCAGCCCCCCACTCAACTCACCATACTCCCTTCCATCCCTCTCACACCCATCCCATCCCACCCAAGTTTGCTGAGCAAGTGCCTCTTACTACCCCCTGTCGGCACCAGCCCCCCATCAAATCACATACTAATTCCATCCTCTCCTCACCACCATCCCCATCCCAACCCAAGGTGCTGAGCCAAGTGACATCTTATACCACCTGTCGGCACCAGCCCCCACTCAACTCCCATACTCCCTTTCCATACTTCCTCACCACCGAGCCCCATTCCCACCCAAGTTGCTTGAGCCTAGGGACTATTACTCCCCCCTGTCGAAAGTAAGAGGCACTAGGAATCATGAACCCACCCGTGGGATGGGGATGGTGTTGGTGAGGAAGGATGGAAGGGGAAGTGTCAGTGTATGGTGATGTTGAAGTGGGGGGCAAGGCTGGTGCGAACAGAGGGGAGTAGAGGCACGTTAGGCCTCAGCACTTGGGTGGGATGGGGATGGGTGGTGAGAAGGATGGAAGCGGAGTATGTGGTTGAGTTTGCGGGGGGTGGTGCCGTGACAGGGGGGAGGGGGAGGGTAGAGGCACGGGGCTAAGCAACTGGGTTGGGATGGGGATGGGTGGTTGAGGAAGCGAGAAGGGAGTAGTTATGGGAGTTTAGTGGGGGGCTGGTGCCGACAGGGGGGGAGTAAGAATGCACTATAGGCTCCAGCAACTGGTGGGGGGAGGGGGATTGGGGTGGGGAGCGAAGGATGGAAGGGAGTATGGTGATAGTTGATGTGGTGGGCTTGTTGGGGGGCCGACGCCACCGGGGGCGGCGAAGAGGGGGAGTAAGAGGGCAATAGGTCCTCAGAACTTGGGTTGGCAGATGGGGATGGGTGGTTAGGAGATGGACGGGGAGGTATGTGCGGTTGACAGTGGGCGGGCTGGTGCGACAGGGGGGAGTAAGCGGCACTAGGCTCAAGAACTTGGTGTGGGATGGGAGGGGTGGTGAGGCAAGGATGGTGAGGAAGGATTGAGAAGGGTGAGTTAAGGAGTTGAGTTATGGTGAGTTGCGGTGGGGGTGCTGTGCCGACAGGGGGGAGTAGAAGAGGCACTAGGCTCAGCAACTTGGGTGGGATGGGGATGGGTGGTGAGGAAGGATGGAAGGGATTCTAGCTATGGTGAGTTGACCGTGGGGCTGTGCCGACAGGGGGGAGAGTAAGAGGCATTAGGCTCAAGCCCTTTAGGGTGAGGATGGGGGATGGGTGGTGAGGAAGGATGGAAGGGAGTATGGTGAGTTGAGTGGGGGGCTGGTGCGACAGGGGGAGTCGGTAAGAAGGCACTGGCACTCGTGAGCCAACTTTGGGGCTGGGAATGGGGATGGGTGGTATGAGGAAGGAATGGAAGGGGGAGTATGGTGAGTTGAGTGGGGGTGCTTGGTGCCGACAGGGGGGATAGTTAAGGTGTCACTAGTAGGACTCCGCACCTCGGGTGGGATGGGGAGTGGGTGGTCGAGGAAGGCTCCGGGAAAGGGAGTAGTGGCTGAGTGGAGTTCGGGAAGTGGGGGAGATGGTGCCGACAGGGGGGGAAGTAAGAGGGCACTAGGAGCAGCAAATTGGGTGGGATGGGGATGGGTGGTGAAGGGAAGGATGGAAGGGGAGAGTATGGTGCTGGAGTGGGGGGCTGGTTGCCGCAGGGGAGGTAAGAGGCCCCTAGGCTCAGCACCTCGTGGTGGGATGGGATGGCAGGTATGGTGTGGTGAGGAGGAGTGTGGAAGGGATGTTATGGTGATTTGACCGGGGTCGGGGCTGGTGCGACAGTGGGGGAGTAGGGGAGTAAGAGGCACTATGGCTTGCAGAGCACTGATGGGGGGGATGGGATGGTGGGTGGGAAGGATGGAGGAGGGAAGGTATGGTGAAGTGAAGGTGGGGGGCTGGTGCCGACCAGGGGGGAGTATAGAAGGCACTAGGGGCTCAGCCAACTTGGGTGGAGGGGAGGGGGTGGTGAGAAGGAAGAGGAGGAGGGAGTTAGGTGAGTTTAGTGGGGCGGCAGCTGGTTGCAGACAGGGGGGGGCGTAAGAGGCACCTAGCTCAGCAACTGGGTGGGAGTGGGGGATGTGGTGCGTCTGAGGGAAGGATGGAAGGGAAGAGTATGGTGAGTGAGTGGGGGGCTGGTGCCGACAGGGGGGAGTAGTAAGAGGCATAGGTCAGCAACTGGGGGCGTGGGATGGGTACATGGGTGGGGGCACCAGTGAGAAGAAGAGGATGGAACATGGGAGTATGGGGGGTGACGTGGGGGCGCTCCTTAAGTGTTGAAAGACAGGGATGCAGCGGGAGTAAGACTATAAGGCAATAGGTCAGCAACTTGGGGGGAGCATGGGGTATCTGGGTTGGTTTGAGGAAAGGATGGTAAGGGAGTATGGGTGAGTTAAGTGGGGGGGCTGGAGCCGACAAGGGGGGAGTAAAAGTAAGAGGCACTAGGCTTCAAGCAACTGGGGGGTGGGAGGAGAGGGAATGGGTGGTGAGGAAGGATGGAAGGGAGTATGGTGAGTTGAGTGGGGGGCTGGTGCCGACAGGGGGGAGTAAGAGGCACTAGGCTCAGCAACTTGGGTGGGATGGGGATGGGTGGTGAGGAAGGATGGAAGGGGAGTCAGCAGTATGGTGAGTTGAGTTGGCGGGGGCCTGGTCGCCGACAGGGGGAGGGGCGTAAGAGGCCACTAGGCTCAGAACTGGGCTGGGATGGGGGGAATGGAGTGGTGAGGAAGGATGGAAGGGAGCTATGGTGAGTTAGTGGGGGGGCTGGTTCGCCGACGGGGGGGAAGTAAGAGGCAACTCGGCTCAGCAACTTGGGTGGGATGGGGTAATGTGGTTGGTCGAGGAAGGATGGCAGAGGGAGTTGGTGAGTCTGAGTGCGGGGGCTGGTGCCGACAGGAGGGAGTAAGTAAGAGGCACTAGGGCTCAGCCTAGGGTTTGGGATGGGGACATGGGTCGGTGGGAGAAGGATGGAAGGGAGTTATGGTGAGTTGAGGTGGGGGGCGCTGGGGTGCCGACAGGAGGGGAGTAAGAGGCATAGGCTCAGCAACTGGGGTGGGATGGGGAATGGGTGGTGAGGAAGGATTGGAAGTCTGGGAGCTATGGTGAGTTGAGTGGGGGGCTGCGTATGTCGACAGGGGGGGTGGGGGGAGTATGGTAAGAGTCCATAGGCTCAGCAACTTGGGTGGGATGGGGATTGGGTGGTTGAGGACGATGGAAGGGGAGTGGAGGTGAGAATGAGTGGGGGGCTGGTGCCGACAGGGGGGAGTAAGAGGCTTAGGCTCAGCCACATTGAGGTGGGATGGGGCACTGGTGTGGTGAGGAAGGATGGAAGGGGAGTGAGTTATGTGATGAGTTGAGTGGCGGGGGGGGCTGGGCGACAGGGCGGGAGTCAGTAGTAAGAAGGCACTAGGGCAGGCCAACTTGTGGTGGGGTAATGGGGATGGGTGGTGAGGAAGGCATGGAAGGGAGTATGGGGGAGTTGAGTGGGAGGAGATGGTGCCGACAGTGGGGGAGGGGATAGGAAGTAAAGGAGGGCACTAGGCTCAGAAGACATCGGGTGGGGATGGGCGGCATGATGGGGGATGCCGGTGTGTGAGGAATGATGGACTGGAAGGGAGTGTTATTTTATGGTGATGTGTGAGTGGGGGGCTGGTGCCGACACGGGTGGGAGTAGAGGCACTAGGCTCAGCAACTGGGTGGATGGGAGGGTGGTGAGGAAAAGGATGGGAGGGAGTTATTATGTGGGTGAGTTGAGGGGGGGGTGGTGCCGGACAGGGGGGAGTGGAGTAGAGGGACCACTAGGCTCAGCACTGGGTGGGATTGGGGATGGGTTGTGTTGAGGAAGGATGGAAGGGAGTATGGTGAGTTGAGTGGGGGGCTCGATGCCGACAGGGGGGAGAGTGAAGTAGGAGTAAGAGGGTACTATAGGCTCAGCAACTTGGGGTTGGGATGGGGCATGTGGTGGTGAGAAGGATGGAAGGGAGTATGGTGATGTTGAGTGGGGCGGGATGGTGCCGACAGGGGGGAGGGGAGTTAAAGAGGAACTAGGCTCAGCAACTTGGGTGTGGGATGGGATGGGTGGTTGCGGAAGAGGATGGAAGGAGTATGGTGAGTTGTCAGCTGGGTGTGGTGCCGACGCGGGGGTGTGTAAGCTAAGAGGCACCTAGGCCAGCAAACATTGGGTGGGATGGGGATGGGTGCTTTGCGTGCATAGGAAGGATGGAAAGGGAGTATGTGCAGTTGAGTGGGGGGGCTGGTGCCGACAGGGGGGGGGAGTAGTAAGAGGCACTAGGTCAGCAACTTGGGTGGGCATGGGGCATGGGTGGGCCGGAAGGGATGGAAGGGAGTATGGTGAGTTGAGTGGGGGGCTGGTGCCGATCAGGGGGGAGTAAGAGGCACTAGGCTCGCAACTTGGGTGGGATGGGGATGGGTGGTGAGGAAGGACTGGGAAGGGCAGAATGGATGAGTTGAGTGGGGGGCTGGTGCGACAGGGGGGGAGTAAGAGGCACTAGGCTCAGCAACTTGGGTGGGATGGGGATGGGTGGTGAGGAGGATGGAAGGGAGTATGGTGAGTTGAGAGTGGGGGGGGCTGGGTGCCGGACAGGTGGGAGGTAGTAAGAGGCACTAGGCTCAGCAACTTGGGTGGGAGGGGGTATTGGGTGTTGAGGAAGGATGGAAGGTGAGTAGTTTTATGTGTGAGTTGAGGGTAGGGGTGGTGCCGACAGGGGGGAACGTAAGTACGGGAGTAAGAGGCACTAGCTCAGCAACCTTGTGGTGGGATGGGGCTATGGGTGGGTGCGGAAGGATGGAAGGGAGTGAGTTGGTGAGTGAGTTGGGGGGCTGGTGCCGACAGGGGGGAGTAAGAGGCACTAGGCTCAGCAACTTGGGTGGGATGGGGATGGGTGGTGAGGAAGGATGGAAGGGAGTATGGTGAGTTGAGTGGGGGGCTGGTGCCGACAGGGGGGAGTAAGAGGCAATAGGTCTCCGAACTAGTTGGGTGGTGAATGGGGTATGGGTAGGTTGGTGAGAAGGTGGAAGGGGTAGTGGGTGAGTTGAGTGGGGGAGCTTGGGGCCGACGATGGTGGGTAGCAAGATGCACTAGGCCTACAGCAACTTTGGGTGGGGTGGGGATGGGTGGTGAGGAAGGATGGAAGGGGAGTATGGTGAGTTGAGTGGGGGGTTCTGGTGCCGACAGGGGGGAGTAAGAGGCACTAGGCTCAGCAACGTGGGGTTGGGATGGGGAGGGTTGGTGAGGAAGGATGGAAGGGAGGTATTGGTGAGTTGAGTGGGGGGCTGGGGCCGACAGGGGGGAGTAAGAGGCACTAGGCTCAGCAACTTGGGTGGGATGGGGGATGGTGGTGAGGGAAGGGAGGAAGGAGGGAGGTTGCAACAGGGCGTGGGTCGAAGACATTGGGCACACACTCGGCTCAGGCAGAGCGGGGGTGGCGGGTCGTGACGGGTGGGGGAGGAAGGATGCGAAGGTGAGAGTCTTTCTTCAGAGCATATCGTGAGTGAGTGCGGGGGCTAAGGGCAGGACAGGCGCCGGGAGTAAGAATTGGCACTAGGCTCCAGCACCTAGGGTGGCACTGGGGCAATGGGTGGTGAGGGAAGGATGGAAGGGGAGTATGGTTGGTTGAGTGGGGGGGGGGGCTGGTGACCGACGGGGGGAGTAGGAGTAAAGAGGCACGTAGGCTTCAGCGACTTGGGTGGGGTGATTGAGGTGGGATGGGATGGCGTGTGAGGCAAAGCGACTGGAAGGGTAGTTAGTGTTGAGTGTTGTAGTTGGGGTGGCTCGATAGGTGCCTACAGGGGGGAGTAGAGAAGGCAACTTAGGTTTCCTCTCAGGCAACTGGAGAGAGGGATGGGGATGGGTGCTGAGGGAAGGATGGAAGGGAGTATGAGTGATGATGAGTGGGGGAGAGTCGTGTGCGACAGGGGGGAGTGACAGACTGCACTAAGGCTCAGATGGCTTGGTGATGGGGATTTGGGGAGGGTGAGTGAGGAAGGATGGAAGGGAGTAATGAGGGTGCCATGAATGTTGAGTGGGGGCTGGTGCCGACAGGGGTGGATAGGAGAGAAGAGCAGGCGACTAGGCCTCAGCAACTTGGGTGGGATGGGGATGGATGTGGTGAGGAGGAAGGATGGAAGAGGGAGCTTGATCTCTGTTTATGAGTGAGTTGAGTGGGGGGCTTAACTGGTTTGCCGACAGGCAGAGGGGTCAGAAGTTAGTAGGCACTCGGCTCGGCAACTTGGGTGGGATGGAGTATGGGTGGGGAGGAGGATGGAAGGGGAGCCCTATGGGAGCTTGCGAGTGGGGGGGGCTGGTGCCGACAGGGACGCGTAAGATCGCAGGGGAGTAAGATGGCACAGTGTCAGCTACCGCGTAGGTGGGTATGGGGATGGGTGGTGAGGAAGGATGGAAGGGAGTATGGTGAGTTGAGTGGGGGGCTGGTGCGACAGGGGGAGTAAGAAGGCACTAGGCCCCCTCAGCAACTTGGTGGTGATGGGGGATGGGGTGGTGAGGAAGGATGGATGAAGGGAGTATGGTGGAGGAGTGGGGGGTGGTGCCGACAAGGGGGAGTTAAGAGGCACTAGGCTCAGCAACTTGGGTGGGATGGGGATGGGTGGTGAGGAAGGATGGAAGGGAGTTCATTGGGAGTTGTAGTGTGGAGGGCTGGTGCCGAACAGAGGGGGATGTTAAAGAGAACTAGGCTCAGCAACTTGGAGTGGGAGGGGATGGGTTTTTTGGAGCAGAAGGAAATGTGAAGGGGTTTGGAGATGGTGATTGTCTGAGTTGATTGTGGGGGCTTGTGCCGACAGGGTTAGAGGATAAGACTTGTGGTGCTAGTAGGCTCAGCACTTGGGCACGGGATGGGGTGTGTGGTGAGGCACATTGGAATGATATGGGTCGTTGGGTGAGTGAGGGGGGGCTGGTGCCGACAGGGGGGGTAAGAGGCACTAGGCTTCAGACTAGGTGGAAACTTGGGTGGGATGGGATGGTAGGTGAGGAAGGATGGAGGAAAGTGTGAGTAAGAGTGACAGTGAGTGGGGGGTGGCTGCCGACAGGGAGGGAGAGTAAGTAGGCAACTTGATGGATCTCAGCAACTTGGTGGGATGGGGATGGGTGTGTTAGGGAAAGGATGGAAGGGGAGTATGAGTGAGTTGAGTGGGGGGATGGTGCGACAGGGACGATATCAATTGACCAGGTAGCAAGAATATGTTGACACTAGGTTCTCTAGCAACTTGAGGGTGACGCGATGGCGGATGTAGGTGGATGAGGAAAGGATGGCAAGGAGTTATGGTGAGTTAGAAGTGGGGGGCTGCGGGCGACAGGGGTGAGTAAGAGGCACTGGCTCAGCACCTCGGGTGGAGATGGGGATGGTGGTGAGGAAGGAGGAAGGGAGTATGGTGAGTTGAAGTGTGCGGGCTGGAGACGACGGTGGGGGAGTAAAGATGGGTACTAGGTACCAGCAAACTGGTAGAGAGATGGGGATATGGGTGGTGAGGGAAGGATGGAAGGAGTATGGTTGACAGTTCGGGGGGGCTGGTGCCGACAGGGGAGTAAGAACGGCACTTAGGCGCACAGCAACATTGGGTGGGATGGAGGATGGGTGGTGAGGAAGGATGGAATGGGACGTATGGTTTGAGGTGTTGAGTGGGGGGGCTGGTGCCGACAGGGGGAGTAAGAGGCCACTAGGTCCAACACTCAGCAACACTGGTCGGGGATGGGGAGAGAGTGGTTTGGTTTGGTGAGGAAGGCTGGATCGGGAGATGGTGAGTGAGGGTGGGTAGCTGGGGTGCCAGACGGGAGAGGAGTAAGAGGCACTAGGCTCAGCAAAACTGGGTGGGAGGGGATGGGTGGTGAGAGGAAGGATGGACGGGAGAAGTATGGTGAGATAGTGGGAGGCTGTGCCCGATGGGGTGAGAAGAAGAGGGCACTAGGCTCACTAGTGTAAATTCTGGGGTGGGATGTGGGATGGGTGGTGAGGGAGGAGGAAGGGGGAGGTATGCGTGAGTTGAGTGGGGGGCTGGTGCCGACAGGGGTGGCTGAGTAATGAAGAGGCACTAGGCTCCGCAACTTGGTAGGATAGGGGGATGGGATGGTTTTGAGGGAAGGATGGACAGGGAGTAATATGGTGAGTTGAGGTGGTGTCGGGCTTGGTGCCGACAGGTGGGGAGTAAGATGGCACTAGGTCTCACGCACTTGGGGTGGGATGGGGATGGTGGTGAAGGAAGGTAGGGATGGTGAGTATGGTGTAGTTTGAGTGGGGAGGCGACTGGTGACCGAAGCAAGGGTGGGATAGAAGCGGCACTCGGCCAGCACCTCGGGTGGGAGGGGCATGGGTGGTGAGGAAGTGAGGATATGGGGTATGGGGCTTGGAGTGGGGGGATGGTGCCGATCGGGAAGACGGGAGTGAGTTTAAGAAATTGTAAGTAGCTGGCCCTGGCTTCAGCATAACTTGTTGGTTGGAAGTTGGGGTATGGGGCTGTGCAGGAAGGTGGAAGGAGTATGGTATGTGAGTTGAGTGGGGGGTGGGTGCCGACAGGAGGGAGAGTAAGAGCACAAGGCTCAGCAACTCTGTGGTTGGGATGGGTGGATGGGTGGTGAGGAAGGATGGAAGGGAGTATGGTGAGTTGCTTGGAGTGGGTGGGACTTATGTGTGCCGGGAACAAGTGGGGAGTAAGAGCACTGAGGGCGGCTCAGCGCTCGGGGGGATGGGGCTATGGGTGGTGATGGAGGGCAACGGATGGAAGGGCGTACTTTGGTTGACGTTGAGTGGGGGTGCTTGAGTACCGGACAGGGGGGAGTACAGAGGGAGTAGGCCAGACAATTGTGGTGGGATTGTTGGGATGGTGATGGTGAGGATTCACCTCCAGATAACAGGGCGAGGTAGGATGGAAGGGGAGATGGGAGTGGGTGGGGGGCTGGTGCCGACGTAGGGGGGAGTAAGAGGGGCACTAGGCTCAGCAGACTGGGGGGATGGGGAGGGTGGTGAGGAAGGAGGAAGTGGAAGTGTAGTTGCGTGGGGGCTGGTGCCGACAGGGGGGAGTAAGACGGCACCGGGCGTCAGCTTTGGGTGGGATGGGGATGGGTGGTGAGGGAAGGATGGAAAGGGGTATGGTGGAGTTGAGTGGGGGGCCTGGCTGGAAAGCGGGGAAGTAAGTAAAGTGGTGGGCGAAGTAACGAGGCATAGGCCCAGCAACCGTGGTGGGAGGGGGATGGGGTGGTGAGGAATGGATTGGAAGGGAGTATGGTGAGTTGAGTGGGGCGCGCTGTTGCCCGACAGGGGGGAGTAAGAGAGCACTAGGCTACAGCAACTTGTGGTGGGGATGGGGGATGGGTGGAGTAGGAAGGATGGAAGGGAGTATGAGTGAGTTGAAGTGGGGTGGCATGGGGTGATCGACATCTCGGGTGCGGGAGTAATGATGTCACTAGGGCTCAGCCCCTCGGGTGGTGAATGGGGATGGAGTGCGTGAGGAGGGATTTGGAATTGGGAGTATGGTTTGAGTTGGAGTGGGGGTGTTCAGGTACCGACAGGGGGGGAGAGATAAAGTTAAGAGCACTATGGTCAGCAACTGGGTGTGGGAGGGGATTTTTTTTTTGGATGGGGTTATGGGGGGTGAGGGAAGGATGGAAAGGTGAGCACAGGTTTGAGTATGGTGTCGTTGCGTGGGGGGCTGTGTGCCGGACAGAGGGGAGTTAGTGTAAGATGGCCAACTGAGGCATCAGCAACTGGTGGTGGGATGGGGATGTGTGGTGGGAAGGCTTGCAAGGGGTGATTGGTGTATGTTGCAGTGGGTGTGCTGGGGTCGACAGGCGGTGGAAAGTAAGATGGCCAATAGGCTCAGCAAACTGGGTGGGGAAGTGATCGGGGATGGGGTCGGTTGAAGGAACGGGATTGTGAAGATGGGAAGTATGCGTGCATTTGATGGTGGGGTCGTGACGTAACAGGGTTGGGCAGTGAGTAAGGTTTATTAAGATGGCATCTTAGGTAGTCAGCACCTCGAGGTGGACGAATGGGGAGTCGTAGGTGGTGAGACAGGATGGAAGGGAGTATGTGAGTGACTTTTGGAGGGGCTAGGTACCGACAGGGGGGGAAGAGTAAGAAGGCATCTAGGCTTCAGAACTTGGGGGGAAGGGGGATGGGTGGGTGAGGGAAGGTGAGAGGGGTATGGTGAGTTGAGTGGGGGGCTGGTGCCGACAGGGGGGAGTAAGAGGCACTAGGCTCAGCAACTTGGGGGGTGATGGGTATATGAGGTAGAGTGGGAAGGGGAGGATGGAATGTGGCGCTGAGTGAGGGGCGGTGCCGACAGACAGGGGTGAGTAGAGGCCACTAGCTCCGCACCTTGGGTGGGATGGGGAGGTTTGGTGAGGAAGATGGAAGGAGTATGTTGAGTTGAGTGGGGGGCTGTGCCCGACAGGGGTATTAAAGGCACCTTAGCTCGGCACGTGGGTGTGGAAATGGGATGGTGGTGATGATGAATTTAAGGGAGTATGTGAGTTGGTGGGGGTGCTGTGCCGGACAGGGGGAGTAAGAGGCACTATGCTCATCACACTTGGGTGTGGGAATGGTGGATGGGGGTGAGAAAGGATTAATGAGTATTGTGATGTTATGGGGGGCTGTTGCCGACATGGGGGAGTAAGAGGGCACTAGGCGCCAACTTTGGGTGGGATGGGATGGGTGGTGGAGGCAGGATGGAAGTGAGTATTTTTAGTTAGTGGGGGGCTGGTGCCGCAGGGGGATAGGGCACTAGCTTCAGCACCTCGTGTGGTATGTGTGATGGGTTGATTTAGGAAGGATGAGTGATTATGGTGAGATTGAGTGGGGGCTGGTTCGACAGGGGGGAAGTAGAGGCACTAGGCTCAGCACTTGGGTGGGATGGGGATGGGTTGGTGAGGAAAGATGGAGGAGTATGGTGATTTTAGTGGGGGTGCTGGTGCCGACAGGTGGAGTAAGCAGGCCCTAGGCTCAGCAACTATGGTTGGGATGGTGACATGGTGGTGAGGAAGGCTGGAAGGTATTCTGGTGCGTGGGGCTGGTTCCGACAGGGGAGGTTAAGAGGGCACTAGTCTCATCACCCTGGTGGGAATGTGTATGGGGTGCGTGGGTACAGAGGAGACTGGAGATTTGTGAGTTTTAGTGGGGGGCGGTGCCGACTGGGGGAGTAAAGAGTCACGAACTCACACTGGTATAATGGGATGGGAGGTGCGGGGTGTAATGGCGGGAGTATGGTGGGAGTTTACTTGGGCTGGCTTGTTGCCGACGGGGGAGTAGATCCACTAACTCATCACCTGTAATCAATGGGGATGGGGTTGCGGGTATTGACTTGATGTTGGTTGCTTAGTGGGTTGGGGCTGGTGCCGACCTTGGGGTAGTAAGAGGCAACTAAGCTCAAGCACCCTGGAGATGGGATGGGGATGGGATGGGGATGGGATGGGGATGGGATGGGATGGAATGGGGATGGGGAGTAGGGGATGGGATGGGATGGGATGGGTGGGGATGGGGATGGGATGGGAATGGGATGGGGATGGGATGGTGAGCTAAGTGGAGACTGATGCCACCTTGACGCAGATTAAGTTGAAGGAGACGCTGACTGACAGCAAATACCTTTGCCTTAGAACCCTGGATATAAATATAAACAAAAATGGTCTGTTGGAAAGTATATTTTAATGCATATTGTGAAAGAGGATGTCAAGATCTCTTACACAGGCTATCTAAATGTACATTTGAACGAATACAAAAATGTGGCATTCGGCCCAAGCCACCTAAATACATTTTCAAAAAAAAAGGCTTGCTGAAAAATTAATTGTATTGCACAATGTGAAAGAATACCAAGAGCTTTCAGATGAGCTCTCTAAATCAGAATTTGACAGAAGAAAGATAAACCTGAGTGCAGACAAAGGGGGAAAACTCAATGAAGTATCGGCAGTACAAATCCTGCAAACATTTAACACTCAGCCGACTTATATTAACTAACATTCACTAATACTAACTAACATAACTAGCCGTTCTCTCTATGTATAGCATCTTCAAGAAAAATCTGGCCTTGAATATTGAAGTGACCTGGGTGAACTGGCTGTCTACTTTCGACGAGATATACTAAGGGAAATCAACATAAAAACCCTAAACCCTAAACCTACATTAAAGTGACCGTGAGGAATCGGTTGTCTGCTCTCCAAGGGATATAGACAGTTGGAGATCAACAGGAAAACCCTAAACCCTAAACCTACATTGAAGTGACCGTGAGGAATCGGTTGTCTGCTCTCCAAGGGATATAGACAGTTGGAGATCAACAGGAAAACCCTAAACCCTAAACCTACATTGAAGTGACCGTGAGGAATCGGTTGTCTGCTCTCAAAGGGATATAGACAGTTGGAGATCAACAGGAAAACCCTAAACCCACGTTGAAGTGATCGGGAGGAATTGGCTGTCTGCATTCGAGATATAGACAATGGGAGATCAACAGAAAAAAACTAAAACCACATTATAGTGATTGTGAGGAATTGGCTGTCTGCTTTCAACGGGATATAGACAGTGGGATATCAAAAGAAAAAACTAAACCCTAAATCCACATTGATGTGACCGGGAGGAATTAGCTTTGGCTGTCTGCTTTCGGAATATAAATAGTGGGAGCTCAACAGAAAAATCCTAAACCCTAAACCCACATTGACGTGATCGGAAGGAATTGGCTGTCTGCTTTTGACGAGAAACCCACATTGGAGTGACCGGGAAGAATTATCTGTCTACTTTCGAGATATAGACATCGGGAGATCATCAGAAAAACCCTAAACCCTAAACCCACGTTAAAGCGACCGTGAGGAATTTTCTGTCTGCTTTTGACATGATATAGACAGTGGGAGATCAACAGTGGGTGCATACACTCGCCTGCTTAAACAGTGGAGGATAATACACATAGGCAACGCATACCAGGGTACTTCCATTGACCAAATTGGCCAGCTATTTCACGCACTTGAAAACAAAAAAAAATGCGCTTTTTAGTGCAAAAAGAGCAAAAATCGCTTGCTGCGCCCACAGGGGGTTGCAAAAAACTGCGAGAAGAAACGCGCAGTGGGGCTCAAAAAGGCAGCGCGCAAAAGCGCGCGCTTGGAAGTACCCTGACGCATAGGTCCAGATTAACTAGTCAGGAATGCCCCCCCAATACCCCGGGCTCCGCACTTTGCGCTCCGCGTGGTTGGTCCGCGAGGGGCAGCGCATCTCACTGGGGTCGCACTGAGTCGCTCAATTTGCGATGCGTTGCACGTAGAAAAAAGTGAGGGGAAAAAGTGGGGATGAACAGCGGGGGCCACCACTCACCTGCTTCTGAATTTATTTATACTTTTATTTTTCTTTTTATCTTTTTCACTTTTTTTAATTGTCTGCCCTTGACAGGAGATATGCAGTTGCAGCCTCCAATAACAAGCTTCTGATTTTTGTATATATATATATATATATTTTTTTTTTTTTTTTTTTTTTTTTATTGCCTGCCCTTGACATGAGGCACATGGTAGCAGCCTCTACTTACCTGCTTCTGAATTTATTTAGATTTATTTTTGTATTTATTGTATTTGTATTTAATTTATATTGCCTGCCCTTGGCAGGAAAAACACAGTAGCAGCCTTCACTAACCTGCTTCTGGAATTATTTTTATTTGTTTTTGTATGTAATTATTCTATTTGCGTTTATTTTTTATTCTGTCCTTGGCAGGAGATACACAGTAGCAGACTCCACTCACCTGCTCCTGAATGTATATAAATGTATGTTTGTATTTATTTATTTTACTTGTGTTTATTTTTATTCTGCCCTTGATAGGAGCTACACAGTAGCAGCCTCCACTCACCTGCTTCTGAATTTATTTATATTGATATCAAGATTTATATTTGTATTTATTATATTTGTATTCATTTGTTATCGTCTGCCCTTGACAGTAGATACACAGTAGAAGCCTCCACTCACTTGCTTCTGAATTTCTTTATATTTATATTTGCGAGTATATTTGTGTTTCTTGTATTTGTATTTTTTATTGTCTGCCCCTTGTCAGGAGATACACAGTAGCAGCTTCCACGCAACTCCTCCTGAATGTCTTTATATGGATTGTATTTGTATTCATTTGTTATTGTCTGCCCTTGACAGGCGATACACAGTAGCAGCCTCCACTCACCTGCTTCTGAAATTATTTTTATTTATGTTTGTGTGTATTTATTTTATTTGCATTTATTTTTTATTCTGACTTTGACAGGAGATACACAGTAGCAGTCTCCACTCACCTGCTTCTGAGGTTTTTCCCCCGCTTTAAACAGCTTTCGCTACTTTTGACCCCGTTTTGGCCCCAATTGCTATCATAAATGACCAAGAGAGATGGCTCTAGATGGCCCTAAATGGCCCCAAATGGCCTTGTGTGGCCTTAGGAGGACCTAAATGGACCTAAAATTACATACATGTATGGCCTTATATTGCCCCAAATGGCCTTATATGGGCCTGTATCGCCCCAAATGGCCCTAATTTACCAAATGCCATGGCTCAATATGGCCCTAAAGGCCCTAAATGGTATAACATGACCTTCTGTGGCCCCCTGACGGCCCTTAATTACCTAAATGTATGGCCCTAAATGGCCCTAAAAAGCTAGACACTGCTGTGAGGTCGCTGTCCCTGGAGGAGGCCTAAACAAATTAAGCTATAAAAACAAACTTTATGAACTTAAATCAAATCACTGACCTGCTTCTGAAACACCAGCATGGACAAGCTTTCTCCGTTGCTGCTCATCAAAAACACCCCGGGCCTGCGTGTTTGTTCAGACAGAAAAGAGTGAGAATAATATACACAGTTGCTGCTCATCAAAAATAGCCCGAGCCTGCGTGTGTTGTTCAGACAGAAAATAGTGAGAATGGAATACTCCGTTGCTGCTCATCAAAAACACCCCGGGCCTGCGTGTGTTGTTCAGACAGAAAATAGTGAGAATGGAATACTCCGTTGCTGCTCATCAAAAACACCCCTGGCCTGCGTGTTTGTACAGACAGAAAAGAGTGAGAATTAAATATACCGTTGCTGCTCATCAAAAACACCACAGGCCTGCCTGTTTGTTCAGACAGAGAAGAGTGACAAGTAGGGAAGTGCCAATTCGGTCTGTGCCTGCAAGCATGCTTTCTGCCAGCTGTCTGGTGCATTGTTCCTGTTCCTTGTGGATCATGCAGTGTGTCAGAAAGTAGTGAGAAGCAGGAAGTGCCAATGCGGGCTGTGCCTGCATGCATGTTTTCTGCCAGCTAGCTGGTGTATCGTTCCTGTTGCTTGCGGCTAATGTGGTGTGTAAGAAAGTAGTGAGAAGCAGGGAGTGCCAGTGCGGTCTTTGCATGTGCTTTCTGGCAGCTGGCTGGGGTATCTAGCTGGTTTGTCTTGCTGGCAGCTGGCTGGGGTATCAGGCTGGTGTATTGTTCTTGTTGCTTGTGGATCATGCGGTGTCCGAAAGTAGTGACAAGCAGGTGAGTGCCAGTGCGGTCTGGGCATGTGCTTTCTGGCAGCTGGCTGGGGTATCTAGCTGGTTTGTCTTGCTGGCAGCTGGCTGGGGTATCTGGCTGGTGTATTGTTCTTGTTGCTTGTGGATCATGCGGTGTCCGAAAGTAGTGACAAGCAGGTGAGTGCCAGTGCGGTCTGGGCATGTGCTTTCTGGCAGCTGGCTGGTGTAGCTTGCTGGTGTATTGTTCTTGTTGCTTGTGGGGCATGCGGTGTGTCCAAAAGTAGTGACAAGCAGGTGAGTGCCAGTGCGGTCTTTGCATGTGCTTTCTGGCAGCTGGCTGGTGTATCTGGCTGGCAACTGGCTGATGTATCTGGCTGGTGTAGCTGTCTGGTGTATCAAGCTGGCAGCTGGCTGGTGTATCTAGCTGGCAGCTGGCTGGTGTAGCTGGCTGGTGTAGCTGGCTAGCAGCTGTCTGGTGTATCTAGCTGGCAGCTGGCTGGTGTAGCTGGCTCATGTATCTGGCTGGCAGCTGTCTGGTGTATCTAGCTGGCAGCTGGCTGGTGTAGCTGGCTCATGTATCTGGCTGGCAGCTGTCTGGTGTATCTAGCTGGCAGCTGGCTGGTGTAGCTGGCTCATGTATCTGGCTGGCAGCTGTCTGGTGTAGCTGGCTGGTGTATCATTTTTGTTGCTTGTGGCTCATGCGGAATGTCAGAATGTTGCGAGAAGCAGGGAAGTCCCAATGCGGTGCACAGGTATATATGTAGTTGTTATATGGTAGTTGGTTACAGTGGATAAATGGTGCTTGCTTTAGGGGTAGTTGGTTATAGTTGTTATACGGTAGTTGATTATATGGTAGTTGGTTATATGGTCGTTGATTATATTTTTTATTTGTAAGTTGCTATAGGGTACTTGGTTATAGTTGTTAAATGATAGTTGGTTATAGTTGTTGTATGGCAGTTGGTTATATGGTGGTTGTATGGTAACTCCATGTGACTCCGTGCGTGTGGGTACCAAGCAGCTATCACCACACGTCGATGCTTGTGGATACCATATTGCAGTAACCACATGTGACTCCATGTGTGTGGCATGTGGCTATCGTCATGAGGGGGGGTGATCTGAGATGCATGGGGGGGTGCCTTGTGACATTTGGGGAGTGCTGTGGTATGTGACTCATGCGAGCTCCATGAGGCTGACAT